>JAOVVB010238190.1:0-22663 GCA_028570985.1 Heterobranchus longifilis | reverse complement strand
CAAGTCGTTTGCAATCTTAACTAGTGCAGTTTCTGTACTATGATGGGGCCTGAAACCTGACTGAAATTCTTCAAGGACGCTTGTCAAAGTCTGACAGTGCAGCGTTAGAACTGCGCTGCCTAGTATCCATCTGGCGAATCTCCACTCTCTACCCAACAAGACTGATTAACTACTTCTGCTCTCCCAGATAAATAGGGACTTTTCGAACTCTGCTGCTCTGTTTTTCATGGAAACCTTCCTTAATGAAAACATTCTGCACAACATCTTACACTGGATAGGCTCCCAGCTGTTCAGAGCTGATCATGACACAGAATCAGTGGGGAAATCATGAGAGGGCAAGACATGCTTTTACATTAATGTAAAGTGATGTGGTGTACAGATGAAGATGTGCTGTCCCGATCTAGAAGTGCTCTTTATCAACTGTAAGACTTTTTATTTGCTGTGGGAGTTTACCTCATGAATTCTGGTAAGTGTTTATATCCCTCCACATGTGTTTGAACAGCTTGCTGATCAGATCACAGACAAAGAGCAACAACTCTGTGACTTTACTAAAATAAAACCTCACACATGAACTGCCCAAACATGACATGCCTAACCAGGCACAAAATATTTTGGAGTACTGCTACACCACAATGAAGGATTCATATCGTTCAATCCCCAGAGAAGGTTGAGGACTTACCACTGCCTGGTTCATCTTCTCCTGACCTACAGGCTAAAACTTAAATCTACTAAGTCTGTAGTAAAGACTAAAGAGACTGATCAGTTAAGCAAAGTAGGAGTTACAAATCTGTTTCAATTGTTCTGACTGAGGTGTTTTTGAACAACGACAAATCATGGTTCACAGCACAACTCAGACAGCTTCATCAGGCCAAAGAGGATGCTTTCAGGAGTGGGGACAGGATTTTGTACAACCAGTCCAGGGGCTTACTAACAATGAAGAACAGAGTGGCTGAAAGAAGCCACTCTGAAAAGCTGGAAAACCAGTTTTCTGCAATCAACAGTGCTTTAGTGTGGAAAGGCCTGAAAGGTATGACTAACTACAAGACGTCATCCCCCAACCCTGTAGCGAATCGACAACTGGTTGATGACCTGCATGAGTTCTACTGCATGGGTTCTACAGTAGAAACTCCTGCTTTCACACACACACACACACACACACACACACACACATACACGTCTGTCCTTAAAATCTCTCTACACAACCATTAACACCTCTGGCAACCCCCACCCCCCTTCTACACTTCAGGTTTGTTAGAGGATATTTATCAGATCTTCCAGAAACAGAAGAGAATGAAAGCTCCGTGCCCAGATGGTGTTACACCAGCCTGTCTAAAATCCTGTGCTGGCCCCCATCTTCACACAGATCTTTAACAGATCACAGGAGCCCTTTCTACTTCAAATGCTCCAAATCATCCCCATTCCAAAGAAAATCTAAATTACACAACTTAATAACTACAGACCTAACATCTGTGGCCATGAAGTGATTTAAAGCCTGGTATTGGCTTATCTGAAGGACATTAGTGGACCCTTACCGGACCCCCTGCAGTTTTCTTATAGAGCATCATCCACAGACCATCAAACAAGTCTGTGGATGATGCAGTCAACATGGGACTGCACTTCATCCTGCAACATCTAGACACATCGGGGACTTATGTAAGGATTTTGTTTGTGGACTTCAGTCCGACTTTCAATACAATGATCCCAGCACTTCTCCAGACCAAATTAACCCAGCTCTCTGTTCCTAGCTCTGTCTGTCATTAGATCACCAGGTTTCTGACAGATAGGCATCAGCTAGTGAGACTGGGCTAATTCATGTCCAACAGCTGCACCATCAACACTGCTTCCCAACAAGACAATTAGAATGAAAAGAAAAACAAAACAATCAGGTTTTAGAATAGCCTAGTCCAGGTCCAGTCCTCAACCCAGTTGAAATGCTATGACAGAACCTTAAGAAAGATGTGCATAAGCAAATGTTTAAAACCTGAATGAACTGAAGCAATGTTGTAGAAAAGAATGGACCAAAATAATGTGAGAGACTGATAAAGTCATACAGGAAAAATACTTCAAGTTATCGCTTGTGGATATACAAGCTATTGAATCATAGGGGTACTTCTTATTGCCCACATTGTAGCGCAGCTAAAAGTGGCACAACATAGGATGTCAGGTTGATACCCATGTTATGAAGGACAATTACCTGGCATTCCCACTTGTAACTGGGTTTGACTTCTTGAGTGCCACAGGGGCAGTCTTAGAGTTCGGAGATGGAGGATAATGCCTAAAACCGAAGAAGGTTACACATCCACAAAAGCGGTCACGTTTTACACCCACCCCCTGACACATAAAACCTTTATTTTGCCTTAGCACCAACCTTAGATCTAGCACAACTCAGCCAACTTACCTACTGAAAGCATGACATGATGGGACACAGATAATCTGGAGGAGTTACAGAAGTTGATGGCTGCCTGGCCTCCCACCCAGCCAACTTCTTAGGGAAAACGTCACTGGAGAGACACAAAATATCATTATCAGATAACACATCATTCAAATCAAAAGCTTACAGAGTTTTGCCATTAAAGAAAAATATCATTGAGGATCAGGTTGACCAGATGCTCCAAGACAACATCATTGAGCCCTTCTGCTCGCCGTGGTCATCCCGTGTTTCTCGTCCCAAAACCCAAACTAGATGCATATCCAATGCTGCTGATACATGACAACTTGGAATCTCTGGAAGATTGCCTCTTGGTTCAGCACATCGGATTTGCAATCTCGTTACTGGCAGGTGGAGATGGAGGAGAAGAGCATGTAAAAACAGCCTTCATCACCACTAAGGGCCTTTATCAGTTCCCATACATGCCGTATGGGCTCAGAAATGCAGCTGCCACATTCCAGAGGCTCATGGAGAAGGATCTGGCTGGCCTGAGGGGAAAATGTTGCTTTATTTATATCAACAACATTATCATTTACTCACACACCATGGAGCAGCACACTAAATATCTGAATGCGGGGCTACAAAGACTCATCCAAGCTAACCTTTACTTGAACATGAAAAAGTGTCATTTTTACATACGACAGCTGAAGTTTCTGAGACACATCATCTCACAGAGAGGAATTCCTTAGACCCTGAAAAGACCCGGGCTATGGCTGAATATCCTCCACATCAAGATTTTAAAGCCCTGCAACGTTTCCAGGGTTTTGCCAGCTGGTACCACAAGTTTATTCCCCATTTCGCTGATCTCACTGCCCTGTTGGACCGTCTTAAAAAAAAAGAGTAAAACAGGAGTGGAATGATGAGTGCCAAGGCAGCATGGACTCCATAAAACAAGCCCTTCAAAACCCAGTCCTGTCCCAAGAACATCTACCTCTGAAAGTCTGTACAGCTATATCAAACACCAAGTTTTCCTCCAACACCAAGTTTTCCTCCAACATACCCAGTGATTTAAACAAAATATCACAAGCTCAACAGAACAACAGTATGATCGCTCACTTGCTCACTGGAGATCACCCTAGGAAGGCACAAGACAAGAAGATCTCCTTTGAATACCACCAGGGGGTGTTATATCACAAAGTGTCTTAATACACAGAAATACCAGCTAATGGTCCCCCAATAACTAATGCAAGACTGCGCCTCCAAATCCCCATGATGCAAGCGAGGTCAGCTGACCTCGTTTAAAGGGAACGCAGCAGGATGCCAGGGAGAGGACAACACTAGATGTGTTACAGAACACTGGTTTAGACGCCATTTTTTGAGTTGTTGTAAATCTGTCTTGCTAAGGATTTTTCGGACATTACGATTATTCACCAACAGGACAGCTTTACCGGACAACCCATTCTCAATTATCATGCTCTGGGACTGATTAACTGGAACGGGTCAGGCAGATTAATTTCTCCTGCACACAAATACAATATTTCTGAATTTAGACATTCCATACATCCATCTACACAATAAAAATATTGGTATCTGGTGCACTGTAGTGTTTATTTTTTGTATAATACACGTTTAGGATTGGTTGATTGTTTGTTTGTGTGTCTTCTTTGGTATTAACACTGGCACTAAAGATAAAATACCCATTAATAGTGTTAATAGTGTAAGCTCTGTAATTTTTTATTCTGAGCATTGATCATTGATTTTTTTTTCATTTTGTCTTCACAAATAAAGGCATGGTAAAAAAGTTATATGTTGTTGTTGTTGGTCTGAAGTTGTATTTGCCTAATAATGAAACCTGCCACAATCAGATGTTTTAATTATGTTTTACACAAAAACATAGACTTAAAAGATTGGGTACTAACTACTAACATGACAGTATGTTTCCAGAGCCCTATCCTCAGGGTCTATATAGCATGTAAAACAAATCTGAAAAATGGGCTCCAAACTTTTTCACCAGTATTTTCTAATGAAATACATCAACAGAGAAAGAGAGAGAGAGATTTTGGAAGAAACTGTGTACACACTGACTAATTATTGCAGCACGACAAAGCCAGACAGAGAAAGCATGGATGCTATTAGCTAACAGCTAATGCGCTAGGTGTGTGAGTAGAACAGTAAAACGAAATGAGGCATGCTTTTAAATAAACAACCCAGGATTGATTCACCTTAAACTGTCTCTCTTTATTTCATCTGGCCACCTAGTCTGTATGTCTGTCTCTTTTACTTTCTCTTTTTCTCTCTCTCATGCAGTGTATAATAAGAGAAGATTTTACTGAGCCCCTTAAGGGGCACACAAGGAAAGAAATAACAAACCATGTAGATTTCAAAAAAATCTATGTAGATTCTGGGTTTTTGAAAAAGTTCCTAGAGTCCTGATGAGCTTTAAAATTCTTGATCAACATTTCTGGCTTTTTAAAAAGGCTCATTGGAACATCAAAAGGTTCCTGAAAGTTTTATTGATTGTAAACCAGCCAAATCAAACGGGACAGTCCACTTTATAAAAAATTATGATTCTTCACCAAAGTGATCGTGGTCTCTCAGAACCTGAAAGGATAGTGGTGGGCTCAGGGACTGAAAGAGATTTTAGAATAGAATCTCTGCAGTGGGCTCAATGAATGAGATGTGATCGTCCATGAATGTAATATCTACCATTAATTCGGGCAAGTACATATGCAGTTGAGTTTTCCTCTCGATATTTCCATCTCTCTGTTGACGTTTCAGTAGATGAGATTAACCAGGCAAACGGGTATATTTAAATAAATAACATAACAATAAAAAACATGACAGAGCATTGGCTTTGGTTTATAGAGCATTGTGAAAGATAATGGGTCTGTGGTAAAGGCACTAGACTACAGTTCAGAAGGTCTCAGGTTCAAATCCCACAACTGCCAAGGTGTTCCTGTTGGGTCCTTAAGCAAGGCCCTTAACTGCTCACGTGTAATGAAATACAAATGTAAGTCACTCTGAATAAGGGCGCCTGCCAAATGCCTCAATGTGAAATATAAGCCTGCCTAATTAAGAAAAACTCCACAGATGTGATAATCTGGTCATTTAGTAAATATATAGTATAGTATTCAGTAACAGCTGACTTAATTTTATTGTGACATAATGTTGGTAAACCCTGGACCTGAGCAACTGAAGCGACCCTAGATCATAACACTGCCTCCAGAGGATTGTACAGTGGCCACTATGCACTATACAGTGCATAGGCTCAATTTGGACTCATTAAACCACATGACGTTTTTGCATTGCTCCAAAGTACAATCTTTATGCTCCCTAGCAAATTTAAGTGGTTTCTTATGGTCACACATCTATTTAGTTTGAATCTTGTTCTCATCACAATGTGTGGAAATGCCCCTATTTTCACTATTAATCATAGCTCCATTCATGCTCCATTCATAATTTGACCCTTTTGAAGTGGTGCCTTTTTTTTGTTGTTGGCTTGGCTGTAAATGTTTCACTCATTGTGGACAGGAGTGTTTGGGATTGGGCCCCCTGGTGTTCTTGCTAGTTGCATAGCTGCAAATGCACAGTGTAAATCACTATACTCATCAATAAATATTTGCATAGTGATGCACCACATTAAAATGAATAGTTACCTAATGCTTCTCACAAGGGGTGGAGGGCAGCTTATAGCATGAGCACCATTCATTCAGACAGATCCTCCTGGGAGAAAACTTTCTAAAAAAGGTGAGAGTTGTACCTTTTGACTGACCTCCTTAAATATGATAAGACTCTCCTTTCACTTTCAGGACATCCACCTTGACTTTAAATGCACCTCAGGATTTGCATGAAATAGTTATTGTCATTCTAAGGCTGATATCCAAAAAATCATTATAGAACACGTTTAGATAAGGGTAGTTTGAGGAGCAGCAACAGTTCTGAATCTAAATCCCAGTAACCTTTTCATGTCCAAAGGTAACTTTTCAGATTCCCTACTACCCCTGGAGCAACATTTTTGGGGGGTAGGCGATTTCAGCTGTACTTCCTCCTGTATGAGCACTCCCTCTGGACTCGGGACTACCCCCCTATTGTGCACGTTAATCTGCTGACCAGCCGCTATCACATGAAATGTTCCTCAGCTTTCTAAAAATTCCGGGTTTCAAAAAAGAAAAAAACCCTCATTTACTAAAAATGGTTCTTGAGCTCCTAATGAATTAATGGATTCCACAAAATGCCTAAATGAGCCTAAGGTGTTGCTTGTCACCCAGCAAGGCAGGCAACTGCTTGTGGCCCCAAGCCAGTAGAGACACTGATAGTTGACAAACTTATTATTATTTTTTTATACTGTAAGATCATTTTGATGAATGCTGGTTAGCTGACTTAATTTTATTGCCACATAACATTGCTAAGCCTAGACCTGAGCAATAGAAGCGACCCTAGATCATAACACTGCCTTCAGAGGCTTGTACAGTGGCCACTATGCACTATACGGTGCATAGGCTCAATTTGGACTCATTAAACCACATGACATTTTTGCGTTGCTCCAAAGTACAAAGTATCTTTATGCTCCCTTAAGCAAATTTAAGTGTTTTTTTTTCCTGATGAGTCTCACTAAAAAGTGCTTTCTTATGGACACACATAAGCAATGTGTACTAAGAATGTCTGCAGATGTACACCAGGCATTATTAAAATATATACAGTTAAGCTTTGTGGCATCAGGGCACTGTGCGGTTTATCATTCTTTTTTTTTTTTACTTCCACACACCTAATTGGAGAAAATGTGGGTAGGACATGAAGTGGAGTGTGAATATATAAGCGTATACACACTGTATACGCTTATACAGTGGCCACTATGCATGATGGGTGCATAGCTTCATTCGGTTCCTTCGTACATTGATATGCCCATTGCTCTGGAATACACTGAATTTGGACTCATCAGACCACATTAACTTTTTCCATTACTCCATAGTCCAACCAAGACATTTTTTATGAATGCTGGTTGTCTATGGTCAGAGAAGCCTACGGTCCAAAAAGACCTCTGCTGGGATCTTGAAAATGTTTGTAGGTTCCTAAAAACTTCTCTTTCTAAATTGTTTCAAATGGTCTTCAAATATTTCTGTATGCATAAAAAAAGTTCCTGGAAATGCCTACTGGAGGTCCTGATCAATTATTGAAAACAGTTCCTGGATCTCCAAAAATGGAGATTTTCCTGGAGCTTTCTACTGTAGATCTTAATGCTTTCTTGCGTTCATGAAAAAGAGGTCTTGTACTAGCTGAAGTTTAAAATGAACACTCGTCTTGTGAGGATAATCTCTAAAGGACTACGTGTGATAAACTAGCAAGAGAGAAGAAAAGGATTCTTTTTAAAAGAGCGCGCGCCCGCGCGCGCGCGTGTGTGTGTGTGTGTGTGTGTGTGTGTGTGTGAGAGAGAGAGTTACGGCGGGTGATCAGTAGGTGTCCGCATCGCAGCTTCTCCGGCTCCGCGCGCAACGATCTCTCTCTCTCTCTCTCTCTCACACACACACACCTCCTCTCTGTTGTGCCGCTTTTTATTCACGGCTGCGCGCGCGGCAGGCAGACAGCCACGAGCTCACGCCGCCATAGTTCTTTATTATTCTCCCGTGCGTTTCCGGTTCGCTTCCCGCAGTTTATTCTTTTTTCTCATTTTGTGTGTAATCGCTGTTTCAGAGTGGGAGGATGGAGCTGTCCTGAGCTCTTCTCCATCATCTGTCCATCATGAGCTGCTAACAGGAGACTGGACTCTCTCTCTCTCTCTCTCTCTCTCTCTCTCTCACACACACACACACACACACACACACACAGACAAATCTCGGTAGGTAAGTGATGCCCGGGCTCTCTTATTTAGTATTAAACCTCTTTTTTCTTGTTTCTGTTTCTTTTCTTTCTCTCTCTTATGATGAATTTACTTTATCCGACTGTCAATGACCCAGCTCTCTCTCTCTTTCTCTCTCTTTTTCGTTGAGTTTGTCTTTGATCTTTGTCACATGACTCAGGTTTATATTAAACTTATTGTTGTTTCTGTTTTTGTTGTTGATGGTGGTGGTGTTTGTGTGTGCGTGTGTGTGTGAGAGAGAGAGAGAGAGAGAGAGAGAGTGAGAGAGAGAGTGAAGGTCTGAAAGTGTTTAAACCACTGACCGGGCTCGATTTCTATCTATCTATCTATCTATCTATCTATCTATCTATCCTATTTCCCCTCCTGAAGGACTTTTGCCTGGGTCAGGTGAAGGTTCTCTCTCAGCTGTATGAAGCAGTTCTCCACAGGACCCTGAAACATCTGTTACACTTCTCACTGAGGAACAGCTTCACTCTTCCTCTCTAACACTACATTCATACCTTTTTAATCTCTCTCTTTTTTCTCTACCTCTATCTAATTGAAAAATATTCCAATTTCCTTATTATCTAATGTTCTCCCGACGTTTCTGTTACTGTCCCTCATTTATACCTCTCTCTCTGCATCTCCCTTAATTTTTTCCTTCTCTCTCTAGTTCTCTCTCTCTAGGTTTGTCTTGTTCTATACATCTCTCTCTCTCTCTGTCTCTCTGTCATTCCTATTGTCTCTCCTTCCTGTCACTCTCTTGTTTTTCTGTCTCTCTCTTTTTCTGTCTCTTTCTACATCTCTGTCTACGTTGTTTGTTACTTTTTCTCCTTCCCTTCCTCACTCTTTGTCATGTCTCTTTCTCTTTTGTGTTGGTTTATGTATTTCCTGTGCTCTCTTTATCACTTATGTTGTCTCTCTCATCTATGTAGTCTCTGTCATGTGCTCTCTCTCTCTCTCTACCCCTTTCTCTCTTTTGCACTGTATCTCTTCTGTGCTCTGTCCTGTGTTGTCTTTTCGTCTTCTATGCTGTCTCTCTATTACTTACTGTATGCTGTCTCTCTCATCTATGTTGTCTCTCTTCTGTGCTCTCTCTTGCTCCTATGTTCTCTCTCTCTCTCTCTCTTTCTCACTTACATTGTCTCTCTCTCTCACCTATGTTGTTTCTCTCTTGTGCTGTATCTCTCCCGCTTCTGTGCTGTCTCTCTCATGGTGTGAGTCTTATGCAGTAATGTTGTAGATAATCATTTATTATATGAATTTATTATTATGAAGTACTAAAAAAAAAAGCAGACTTCTGAGCCCACCCAACATGCTGTGTCTGTGTGTGTGCGTGCGCGTGTTTATTGCTCGTTGCCCTGAGCACGGAAGCGATTCGTGACGCCGTAGCTCGGGTTAATTAAAAAGCGCGAGCAGCCGGAGGAAGGTAACATAAGCGGGGGGAAATGTGTTTAATGCGCTTTTATCGGTGGAAATGAGATGCAGCCGGAGAGGCGAAGGGGGAGGGGAGTGGGATGAAATCCACACTTCCTCCATCTCCATCACGCGCACACACAGATGATGGAGGGATCTGAGGCTCTTTGGCTAAATGAAAAATGGATAAACTGAGACAGATCACACATGAAGACCTGTGCAGATTTAGCACAGTAGCAGCTCACGTACCTGATGATAACATTTCGCATCACGTGATTATAATATAATAACAGGATCACTTTACAGACCTCAATCTGACACTAAGTTAGATGTTGTCACAATAACTTCCAGATCGCGTTTTTACTATTTTATCGTAGTTACTATGGAAACCAAGAACTCAGTCCACAAACGGAAAGACGAGTCACCTATTAGTGATGAACAAGAAAAACGTTTAAGTGATAAAACTCCAAACATTGTTGTTTTGCGGAATTAACTTCCCTTTCTGTGTTTTTCATGGTAAAAAAAAAAAAAAATCAGTCATAATCACATGACCTCGAGATAAACACCACTGCTAAGGATAAACCAAGTCACTTCTATTTTTTCATGTTTTAACTTGTGTTTGAAGGTTACATTTTTTCAGCAAACGTGTACAAAATTAGATTTTTGTTTTCAGCCTTCATGGTGGTTGTGGTTGTTGTAGTTGTTATTGTAGCCTGCAGTTGCTAGTTGTCCCTTTAAAACCCATCACAATATTGAAGTTGTTTTACTGCGAGTAAAATGGTGTGAGGCTTTTTAGCAAATGTGTAATGTTGTGTTCTTATTTCAGTGTGCTGGGGAATAATCGCAGTGGAATAATAGCAGGATGCTGACGCAATAGTCTCGGAGGAGTTTGTGGTTGAAGAAGGACAGACCCCATACCCGCTTGACATCTCTGCCACAGCGCTAATCAGAGCAAGCGGTCATGTCGAACATAAACAGTGCGCTGTGCATCGAGAGCGGCGCTAACACAGACGTCTCTCTTTTACAAAAGGACGCCCTTCAAGAAGCCGGATTAAACCAGCTCTTGGATTACAACGCAGAAATTGAACGTTACCGTTCTTTTGCAAACTTTTACAAAACCAATGGTGCGTTTCCACAGAGCGCCAAGATCGCTCGCATCACTACGCCCATTTTCCCTAGTGCGCGAATCGGCGTTTCGCCGTGGAACTGTGACAATGCTGTGCTCTGGGGACGCAAATCGGCACCGATCCACCCCAACAGAACCAGGAGTGATTCGTCCCAGCGGCCCGGGAAACCTGACACACTGCAGATGGCAAACGGTAACTTCCTGTCCACATTATCGCCGGAGCATTGCAGGCCGTTAGCGGGGGACTGTATCAACAAGCTGAAGTGCAGCAGTGCTTCTGAAGCAGATATAATGAACCCGGCGTTCTCTGCCCTGCCTGCTCTGGGGGGCATCTCTTTACCCCCTGGGGTCATTGTCATGACGGCGTTGCACTCTCCAGCCTCTGCCTCTGCTGTCACAGACAGCGCATTTCAGATTGCCAATCTGGCAGAGTGCCAGCAACATAATAATAATCACAGTAATCACATTTCCTCTTCTGCATCAGGCGGAAATGCTGCAAAGAAAAAGAGGAAGCGCTGTGGAGTGTGCACCCCCTGCAGGCGGCTCATTAACTGTGGCGTCTGTAGCAGCTGCCGGAACCGCAAGACCGGACATCAGATCTGCAAATTCCGCAAATGTGAGGAGCTGAAGAAGAAACCAGGCTCGTCACTCGAGGTGAGACCAAAACTCTCAAAATTATCATTATTTTAAAGAGTGGGATCCTTAGAAAATGCTTTAAGGAGTTTAATGTAAATGCAAAGTTCAGTCATTTTTGTCCATCATGACTGGAACAAGTAAGAGTTTGAACTGATGCTATCTTTTGTTTAGTACAGATGGTGTGGTTCTGTATTTCGTTGCATTATTTTAGATTTATGATTCCATAATTTTCCTTTGATTCTGTAAAGCTGCTTTGCAACAGTGAACATTGTTAAAAGTGCTAAACAAATAAAAGTAAATTGAATTGAATTTTAAGCTCAAAATCAATTCCACCATGCAATTAAAATAATGGTTAAAAACTCACACATGTTCTGATCTCTAATAATGAACAGTTAAAGGTCACATTGTTTAAAAAAATAAGTTAATATGAATCTCCAAAGCACCTGTGTGAATGTTCCAACAGAAACACAACTAAGATCTTGCATTCTGACTACTTGAATTTCTTTCTATTTTACTCCTTTTCCAAAGGCACCATTTCTGTGTCTGTAGTTTTAAATAAACCACCCCTGAATGGCCCTTTGAGGAAGTGCATTTTCTCCTCCTTGTTCTGGACCTTATCAAACATTTCTCACCCGTTTCAGGGTTTTCACACCTAATTTATGACGAGGAAAAAGAGGGAATAATGTATGTATGAGCATTAATATTAATATAAAAATTTATTTAATTAAATTGTATTCATATGAAGCTTTTAACTATGGTTAATGCCACAAAGCAGCTTTAAATGTTTATAATTTATTAGTTAAAACAGAACTAACATCAATGCAGGGGCAGGTATAGAGGGGTTGTTTCTGAGTGTAAACTTTAAATAATGCTTTTACTTCACTTCCTCTGATGTAGTTAGGAGTTAAGCTTTCATAATTACAAAAACATTATATATTTTACAACTTGAATTCCAGAAAAGTTGGGACGTATGTAAAATGAAAAAAAAGCCATTATTTTATTCACCATAGAACATAGAGAACAAATATTTAAATAGAGAAATTTTACATGTTTATCACTAAATGAGCTCATTTCAATTTGATGCCTGCTACAGGTCTCTAAAAAGTTGGGACAGGGCAACAAAGGGCTGAAAAAGCAAGAATTTTTTTTTTCTTGAAAAGATTCAGCTGGAAGAACATCTATCATCAGGTCTGTAACAGGATTAGCTATAAAAGGGAAGTCTTAGAGAGGCAAAGTCTCTCCAATCTGTTAGAGAGTGCGTGAAAAGATTGTAAAATACTTTAAAAACAACATTCCTTAATGGCAAATTGCAATGGCTTTACAAATCTCATCATCTACAGTACATAACATCTTTAAAAGATTCAGAGGAACTGGAGAAATCTCTGTATGCATAAGGGACATGGCCGAAGACCTTTGTTGGATGCCTGTGGTCTTCGCGTCCTCAGACAACTCTGCATCACTCATTGGCATGATTGTGTTATTGACATGACTAAATGGGCCCAGGATTACTTCCAGAAACCACTGGTAAACACAATTGTGCCATCTACAGATGCCAACTAAACCTGCAAAAAGGAATCCATATGTGAACATGGTCCAGAAGCGCAGTCATGTCCTGTGGTCCAAGGCTTATTTAAAATGGACTGTTTCAAAGAGGAAAAGTGTTCTATGGTCAGATGAATCCAAATTTGACATTCTTGTTGAAAATTACGGACGCCGTGTCCTCCGGTCTAAAAAGGAAGGGAGACCTTCCAGCTTGTCTTCAACGTTCAGTTAAAAAGCCACCATCTCTGATGGTATGGGGTGCATAAGTGCATACGGTATAGGCAGCTTGCATGTGTTGAAAGGCACTATCAATGCTGAAAGGTCTATAAAGGTTTTAGACACCGTCTATTTCAGGAAAGGCCTTGTGTCTTTCAGCAGCACAATGCAAAACCATATACTGCAGCTATTACAACAGCATGGCTTTGTAATAGAAGAGTCGGGGTGCTGAATTGAGAATAGAGGACATTTGGGGCATCATTAAATGAAAAATATGTCAAAGACAACCTTGAACTCTTTAGCAGCTGGAATCCTATATCAGGCAACAATGAGACCAAATTCCAACAGCAAACTCCAGAAACTCATAACCTCATTGGCCAGACATCTTCAAACTGTTTTGAAAAGAAGAGGAGATGCTACACCATGGTAAACATGTCCCCGTCCCAACCTTTTTAGCAGGCATGAAATTTGAAATGAGCTCATTTTGTGCATAAAATTGTAAAAATTCTCAGTTTAAACATTTGTTATTTTCTCTATGTTCTATTGTAAATAATATACTGGCGATTTGAAATTTTACGGAATTCAGGTTGTAAGTAAAAATTTAGATTTTGCTCATTTTGGCTAATTATATTCCTCAGACACAAAGTTGTCTACAACAAAAATATTTCTATTTTTGTCCTTTTTATATATGCTTTGTGTTTGGCCAAATGTCACAATGAACATCAGCATTGCACTTCAAAACATGAAATATTCATAAAGAGCCAATCACATCACTTCTTGTTGTCATGTGATCAGTGAAGCCTACTTATCGACTGGGTAGATCACCAGCTGCTGTGAGTGAACTAAATGTGTTCAATGCAGTTTTAGAGAATGTTGAGGCCCAGAAACAAAAGGTTTATAGTCTGTTAGTGCTGCTGCAGTTTCCTCTGCACTGATGGACTTCTGAAGGTAAAACTGGTAGAGGACAAGGCTGATGATGCTGTAAACTAAAGTTTTTGTATTGTTTATCACGGTTCTCATGATCTTCAACAATCTTCGTAACTTAAAAGTTTTTGTGTGAAACAAAACTACACTTTTTTCCTTGATTTATTTAGCTGCCATTGCTTTTTGTTTGACTTGCTGTATAATCACAACCAAAACAAGGGTTTGCTATTTTTATTAAAACTTAACCAGCATATGCGGAAATATATTCTCTATCAGATTGTAATACATCTTGCTTTTTTGAACAAAAAAAAAAAGACTCAAAACTGCACAATTTGATTTATCTTATTTTGCAGTCAAACCCTTAATAAATAGTGTCATAATAAACAGAGTTTATAATAAACACTGAGTTTACAATAAACACTGTGTTAGGATCCAAGGTCACAGTCTGTGGTTGTACATGAATTTTTAAATCCACTGACAGCACTAAAATAAATATCATGTCCAGTTGGTCTCTAGTAAGTGCAATAATAGCTTCTGCCAACTGCCTCACTTTCAAAGCCTTTTCAGTGTCTTACATTTAATATATTCTTGTAAAAATAGTTCTCCTTTAAAGGTAGCTTGAGCACACAACTTTGGTTTTATCCAAACTGTTCAGCACACCTGATGGCACCTTATTATTCACATTTGCTGTGCCATTATCCCATACAGTTGGGGAACTGCGCTACGATCATGGAAAGACATTAGGGTCAAAATTCGCATTAAAAAAACAGTAACACATTTAAGTTTCTATATTATTTACATGCATTAACACATTGATATTGACAGCCTTCATTTATTTATTTATTTTATTTTTGATGACACGTTGTATTGTGTGTTTTTTTGTGATTATTCATTACATTATTTAAATTCACACATTAACTGGGCAAAAGCTTTCACTCTACCATCTTGTATATAAATAAAAGAAAGGTTTTGTCTATACATTGGTCAGAATTCGCTCAGTGATGTCTGTACATTTCATAAACTGGAGGACACGAAACCAGTATCAGAAAAATTTGTCTGTATATCCAAATGCCTGTATCTCTGTATGTATGTCCAGCTGATTTTGCTACACCATCACATAAAAATGTATTTAATTTAAATGTAATGAAACTTTGTCAGTCCTTTGATATTTGCCTAAAGTTAAATCTGACATAATTTTTTTTTGAAAACTGAATCTTTAAAGACAGATTGACAATTCTTCAATTTATCATTGTATGATTATTCTTTCTTCTGGAAAACCAGTTTGTCTCATATGTTCCAAATCCATCGCTAATTAATGCAGTGATGTGGAACAGCACTGTGAGATTAAACACAGGTTGTTAGAAAAAACCCATCCGCAGCAGTCATAGGTGAGGTCATGTAAAATATCTACACCGAGAGTGTTAGCCACTCAAATAAAAATGTTGAGTAAAAGTGATGTTATGAACAGTCATGTGCCAGATTCAATAATCTACTTTAAACAGGGAGCGTAATTGGTTGATGACGAAAGAAGTACTTAAAAGTATTAATTAAATTACCAGTGTTCTGCCATACAGAAAGACAGGCAGAAATGTATGGGCTACAACCTAATATCATAATACCACTGATATTATTATTTAATAAACTGATCAGCTTATTTTTTGCTTTAACCTTTTAACTACTTCAAAAAATTCTGTACCCGTCAACGACACATACTAATGCTAGTTCTAAATTTTTATAGCGTGAACTGTTGTACAGTTGAGTCTCAGAATACTGAATAAACCATTAAAGCTACTACTACTACTACTACTACAACTTATAATAATACTACTGTTTTACTAGTACTACTAATCCCACCACTAATAAAGTGAGTATGAGCAGCAGCAGGTGGAGATTTGCCACTGAACCTTAATTGTGTTTCTGAGACACATTTATCATTTCTCATTATTTCCCTCAGTAACCTTTTCCCTCCAGTAGCATATCTAAAGCCCTTGAATCCGCCCTCTGTTACCCCCCCTTTCATACGTGCCCATTCACCCGCCTTTACCCCTCCCTACCCCCTCGAGTCTGAACGTCCCTGCGGCTTCTCCTTTCTCCCTACACGCCTCGTCTAATTGGCAGTAATTAGGGTGCGTGTGTGTGAGTGTCTGTCTATGTGTGTGTGAGAGTGTGAGAGAGTGTGTGTGAGCGTAACTTTGGCTCAGACGCAGTAATTGCTGCAAGTCAGGCTGAGACTGGAATTCAGCTGGTGAAAAAAAGCTGAGGTTTTTGGCCGGTGTCCAGGCCGGAGCTGGGAAGCGGTTTCCCTCTCTGCACTCGGCCATTTTAACCAATTACAGACGCCGCCTCGTGATGATCGATATCCCACCATGCACTGCAGGAGCAACAACACAGGAGGAGTGAGAATTAGCAACACACTCAAACACACACAAGCACACTGATATATAGTTTTCACGTTGTGATAATGTACAAAACACTCATATGTTCAAATGAGTGAGAAAACGCAACTGAACACAAAAAGTATTATTAAAAATAAAAACGCTCAAATAATCACTTAACACTCCTTTACTTATCTTTTACTATCTGTTAGAGATGGGAATTACAAGCGGCAACCCAGTAGGATATATCTATACAATTGCGAAATTATTACTACAAGGTGTTGATTTTATCTGTATTCGATTCTATAGGTTCCACAATTTTGTAAATATCCCGATTATAGATCATTTATCTTCAGATTTTGATACCGTTCTAAACAGACTTAGCTAATAATTTTCTTCAATCACACGTCGCTGAGCTGCCAGCCAATGTGTGACCAGTATAGAGTTTGCTACCTGCAGAATTGTAGAGAAACTGCAACATTTCACCAGCTCAAAAAATTTATAAAATGAGCAAATTATTTTAAATAGCAATTTTGGAGACAGTGTTGTGATTTTTACCACATCTCTACTATCTGTTATAATAATGAACTACTCTGCATTTTATGGATCTCAGTTTATGTTTAGCCATTTACCATTAGTGGTTTTATGATAACAAGGGAGCGTGGACAAATGGATCCAGTTGTTTGATTGATCCAGGATCTCTCTTATCATTTACACATATGACCTTAAATCTTTTCATGATAAAGTCTGCCTTACTCACAGGGGATGAGGCGCCTGTAGTCTGTGGCTACGCATTGAGCAAGGTGGTTGTGGGCGTGGCCTGTCTAACATTTACTGATAAGAAACTGTAATAGCTATGTTTCACTTTTGAAGCTATTGAGTTAAATGAAGATTAAGTAACGCACTTATCAGTGTAAATACCGGTGATGTGAATTACACCTGACACACTCATCTTTATAGATTAGATTAGATTAGATAATATAATGTTATATTATAATTCTAAATATAGAGCTAAATAATTTGATATAGTTTGTGAGACAGACAAAAAGACAAACATAGAGACACAGACACAGGGAGAGACAAGACAAAAACACAGACAGACAGACAGAGAGACAGAGTCACAGGGACAGACAGACAGCCAGAGAGAGAGAGAGAGAGATAGAAACAGACAAAAAGACAGACAGGGAGAGACAGACAGAGAGGGACAGAGAGAGGGAGGGTAGTGAGAGCAAGAAATATAGAAAGAGAGATAAACAAACAGAAAGAAAGACAAATGGATAGACAGACAGAGAGTTAGACGGGTGGTATGTGAGAGAGAGATCAGAGACAGACACAGGTCAGTCCTCCAGGGTTTTGCATTAGCGTGCTAAATTAAAGCGGGTATTAGCGTAAATCACTTCTACGATTTCAGGCTGTGAGTAAAACTCTGATTTGCATTTCACTCAGCTCTTTAAAGAGAAATTAATTCCCTTGTGAGAGAAAAAAAATACACTGGAAGCCGAATCAGAGTGACGCGCACAGGCTCGCTCTCTCCTCCAGGCGGAATTAGCAAACAGCTAATGTTTGCATCCACAGACTAGTGTTAGCATTAGCATTCTTAGCCATGTTACTCGGTATTGACTAGATATGAGATACGAAAAGAAAATCCCATAATTCACTGCAAAACAGAATATTGTTTGTATTTATTTATTTATAATATAATGCATTTTGATTAAACTAATACATTTGAAAACTCTTAGCGTTAAAAACAACTCCTGTTAAAAGCATGTGTCACTTAATAGGAAATACATAAACTTAGTGATCTACCGCTAGCTAACTAAGAACTCAGAACAAGCAGCTGTCGTTTCAGTGCATTATTGAACTTTATAGATAGCTAGCTCTTACATCGTAAAGAGCTGGCTATCCACTGTGTGTTAGCCAAAGATAAATAATTAGCTTGTTAATAGGAATTATGTATAGCTAGCCCTTGGCTATGGCTTTATTTTAATATCTAGTTAATGTTCAGTAAATAATACTAGTATTAACAAAACAAATCTATATAAAAAAGAAAGGTTTTGTCTATACATTGTACAGAACTCGCTATTTTAATGATATCTTTATGTTTCATGCATTGGAGGACCTGAAATCAGTGATTTCGCCATTTTTTGTCAGAGCATCACACAAAACTAGCTGGACAGAATTTAACAAACCGATTATTTGCCTGAAGTTAAATTTTTGCCATAAATGAAATCAAAATGTTTAATAGAAGTGAAGTTATGAACAGTTATGTACAAAGTACACGGAAGACACAGAAACAACGGTAATGCCGTCAAGCCTCCAAAATCCTCAAGAAACAGACATGAAAGTGCAACAGCATGGCTTACTCCAAAAAAAGGAAAGTAGACTATGAAAACAAAACCTGCAAAAATGAATGGGCAGATCAATTAATGTTTATTCTTCCTGCGTGAAGTTTAAAATAGTTTGTCCTATATGTAGGTGAAACACAGATCATTAGAGCAAACATATCTGCAGCAGTCTGAGGTGGGGGCATGTAAGATACCTAAACTGAGAGTGTAAACAAGGCATAAGACACTTAACCTTACAAAATGTAATTTCTTTATATTAATAAGTTAGGCAGAATGTGTTGTGGGCTTCAACCTGAAATAATAATTATTTTCTGATTAAATTAAGGCCAATGAACTTATTTTTAGCTTTAACCTTTAAACTATTTCCAAAAATCTTTTCCTGTTAATGACTGGTACTTCAACTAGCAAATTAATAAAGTGTTCTTTAGCTAGCTGGCTAATGTTTATCAAGGCGCTACCCTGCTAATAATGAGATATATAGAAATTTCTGCTGGTGTCTGTGTTCAGTTCGGTTTTAGAAGTTCAGTTCTAATAAATTATTATTTTTTCATAATGAGTTCTTATCTGGTTCTTATTGGTTCTGAAGCAGTCCTAAATGGTTCTGTTGTGTTTCTCATTAGTTCTAATGTGGTTCTAATGTTTTTTGATGGGTTCTAATGTGGTTTTTCATTTCCAGTGTGTTTATGATGAGTTCCAATGTTTTTCTGATGTGGTTCTCTTGTTTTTTTTTTTGTGTGTTTTTGATGAGGTCTGATGTGGTTCTGATGATATGTAATAGTCTGGCATTGTAATGGTTTCTAATGGTTTCTAATAGTTTTCTAATAGTTACAAATTGTATTACACCCATGAAGGATGGCAATGGGTTTTAGTGGCCTTAAATAATAATTAGAACATCCATAATGAAAACAATTACTTATTTCCTGATGAATTGTTCAAGAGCTGCACCAGAATTTAGATTACTTTTCTCAGAATTGGAATTCCTTTTTATTGTTATCTTATTACACCACTGCTGAGTCCTGTGTTCTAATTGGTCAGATGGTATTGATTAATTCTTTCTGACAGTAGCATAGGTTTATATGAATTAGTTCATTTTGATATGTTATTGTTTCTATAGTAACGACTCATCCACACAGACGCGTACAGTCAGATTAATAAAGTAAAATGTTCTCAAAGTAATGAGATGTTTGTTTCAGTAACATGAGTGTAAAGAGTCTCCAGTGTGAGCACTGTGAAACAGTCAGAGGTAAAGCTGTAACTGTGATCTTCTAACTAATGAATAAAACCTCTTATTTTTCTAAATAAGCAATACAATGATTTATTTCTTTTTTGTTGTTTCATTTAAGTATAATGCATTTATAAATCCTTAGATATTATAGTGAGAGTAAACACTATGTTGCACTAAGTTCAGCAATTAATTAAGGCTTAATTTATTACAGGTGAAATAGAATCAGGATTAAAAGAACCTTTTAATAGATTCGTACAGTGACTTATAAAAAAACTAATTATATGGGAAACCAGACTGAAACTTGCAGCATCTCAAATAAACAGATGATCTCTATATGTGTGTGTGTGTGTGTGTGTGTGTCAGGGTAAAGAATCAGTCCTTTTTTTCCAAGGGCCTGATTTGCATTCACCTCCCACACACAGCAACACACACATTCACACACGCGCACACACACACACACACACACACACACACACACACACACACACACTTAAACAGCCAACATGAACGTTTCACAATATCCTGATAGCCGCATGGCTTCTTAACACAGAGTACACATTTATCACTTTAGTGTTTTCATGGCAACGGACATCACTGCAAAAAAAATCCTTGAGTGCTCAAAATGAAGACTACGATGGCAGCTTGTTGTGCGTCAGTACTGTGCATATTGTTTATTGTTAATGAATAACAAACTGCCTCAGGATACAAGGAGAGTGAGAATGGGTCAAGGAGCGACCGCAGAGTAGCTCCAGCTGTGAGATCACCTGTGATTAATTTACGGTATTTTGTATGACAGATCTTAAAAGTAAAGCCTTGTGTATCAGTTTTAAGACAAACTAACTTAACCAACAACTGGTTTAGACATCTTTAATCAGAGATGTCCTGCACTGATACACACATTGACAGTGATTAGTCATGATTTATCATGAGGTCATATCAAACCCATGGAGCGTAAAGCTGGCATTATATTCCACAGAATGAAAACGAAGTTGGAGGAAAGAGACAAAATAAGCGAAACTGTACTATAGTTTAAAAGTGACTCTTTAAGGTGTACTGGTTTGTTAGACCTTGAGGAAAGAAAGAACTGACAGTCAGACCTTGACATGAATATAAACTCAGTTCTTTTCATTAGTTGTGTGTCTCTGTTTGAAAAGGTGAAGTGTGTAGTAAAGGTGGAGGCCCGTGGTTTAGTGTAAGTACAGAACTAGATCGAGTGTGATTAAAGTGACATCCAGGTGAGCTCCTCTGACTGATCCTGCAGACCTAAGAGTAGTCTAAGTACACGGCACTGAGATTCTGATGCAGGAATACACAAGATTAAAAACGCCATGAGTTCATGTTGTTTTGGTTTCTGTTTGGTCTTAGCCCCTGTTTCTGTAATTTCCGTTTTTATTTATATAGCACTTTTAACAGTGGTCATTGTTTGCAAAACAGCTTCACAGAATTTTATGGAAATTACTATGTAGGGTGTGAGAAAATATTTATTAATCATAATTGTCAATCAGTCCATGATGAGCTTTTAGGGCGATACACAAGGAACCCATGCTCATTTGGGTGATAGCAGCAATTGATCTGCAGTCAGAGTGTGTGTTAGGAGGCTGGAAGTTCGGTATAACAGGAGAGGTGTTTAAATTGGCGTCCGCTTTTGTTATTGGGGGCTCAGGTAAAAAATGTTATCTTGAGTGTCTAACTCTTAAGTGACTACAGTCATAAGTCATCAGAAAACAGCTCCATGCATGAGCCGAGACCAATACCATCTTCATATTCAAATGGAACTATCCCCAGTCACCACACGCATCCCAAGCCACAAGCGGCTCCATACGACAAGATCCAGAAGCGGGGCACAATTACGAGTCTGACAGGTTTGAGGGGCAAAGGGGGTCTGAATCACTGGCAGATTTGTGTCCTGTTGGTGTTTTTTAAGTGTTCTGCATGACTTTGGTTGCTCCCTTGTAATTGTGCACATCTGAGCCAGGTTCCCAATTTTCTACATCTTGCTTTGATGCTCACTTATTTTCTTGATTTCTGATTATGGATTATTCTGCTATGCTGATGCCTACCTGTGTCCTGATCTCTCAGTATACACACAGCTTACTCACACCAGAGACTCCTTCCACGGAAGGTATTGAAATAAACAACATCTTACTTCAAGGAAGTTTCACCATTTCAGTCTGTATATGATCAGTGCAGCATGCGCTGTGAAGAAGCCGTTACTATGAAAACGATAATGTATCACTAGAGTTAGATCTGGTGTTATAAAGAATTAATTAAACTTCTGACCAATCATGTATTGCAGTATCTGTATTTTGAGCTAGATGTTGAAATTTACATAAAAACCTCAGATTTTTTTTTTAAACCAGAAAAAATGCTCACAGTGTGCACAATTGCATTGCTAATACATGACAGTGTGGCCTTGACAGAGCGCTATTGGAATTGTTTGTGATCCAATTGGCAGGGAGATGCTGCCAGGCACAGGGGAGGAAGGGGGAAAAAGAAATCTCCTGACCCTGAAAAACAGTGTACAATTAGCGAGCGCGGCGGGAGAACGGGTGACGCGGGAGACGCTAGACACTTTTGTGTTCGCACTGGGAGGACGTTGTAATGAAAAGGTCACGCCACCATTGTACAGTGCTCTCACAGCCATGAGCTTTTTTTTA
>JAOVVB010238169.1:0-22669 GCA_028570985.1 Heterobranchus longifilis | reverse complement strand
CACTCAAACACCAATGTTAATGCACATTTGATATGGTTTTCATATGTTTACTTTTTACATGTTATTATTTTAATGTTTATGCAAACATAAAGAGCATAGTGCTGCTAATTGTATTTGTGGGTTTTTTAAATACAATCAGCACATTTTAACAATACCTTGATAATACTGATGACCGTGATAATTTTGGTCACTATAATCGTGATATGAAATTTTCATATTGTTACATCTCTAATCATATTTATCATACAATGTTTAGACTCTTTGGTTTGTGTACATTTTTCCTTCATATTTGACAAAGTTTAGAACTAGGAAGACAGGTATCATCTATCAGTCTCACATCATGTTCTTTGCATATGATACCAAATATTATAACAAATATTAGTCTTCAGCCACTAGCAGGCATGTTACCAATGAAAATGAATGAAGAAATCTGGTGGGAAATGTTGATGTTAAGAGAAGAAATTGCTGTATTGCAGGTTGTGTCACTTGTTAAAGAAATGTATATATTGTTTAAAAAAAAATCTTTCTTGAGCGGAGTGTGTGAGAAGAAATGAGATTGTCTACATCGGTATGTAACAGAGCGAATAAAAGGAAGGACTTACCTTGACCGAGTCTCTGTCTGAGGAGGCGGAGGGCAGGAGACAGAAAAAAAAAGACTAATTAAGGCATTTAATGTCTCAGCAACAAGAGCATTGTAGACACACAAAAAAACACACATAAAACACACATAAACACACACACACATACAGAGAGAAAGAGAGAGAGAGGAATACAGCTAATGATGGATGTCACTGATTCTCCTGCTTGGTGATAATATTACCTGAGGCGTCATTAATACCAGCTAAAGTGAAAAGTGCATTACCTCAGAATGTTCCTCTTTATTTTACCTGCTAGCCTACAGCACATTAAGTGAAATGTCATGATGGCAAACAAAGCAGAAATACACGATTGTACTGGCTGGCTATATGCTGTCAGAATACAGTATGGACACCCTGTCTGCACAAAGAAAGACACAGAAAGAACTGCAGCAGCTGCTGGTGCAACAACAAGCATTTAGAAAGTTTAAAGATGGTCGAAAAATGCTGCCAAAGGCTGCTGAAACTTGCAAGAGGTTTCAAGATGACATTAGGTCACATTTGCTACAATTTCTTTTTCTTAGCAGAGAAAGACATTGCACTTTTCCAATGGAAGGTCGGTCCGATCATCAGACCTGTTTAGATTAGACAAGCAGTCTAAATGTATGTACACATGATCAGCTGTTTGCATGCTTTGAAGGTCAACAAATGAAAGTTGCTGGATGTGTAAATTAAGGGGGTCAGGGGGTCAAATGACGCTACATTTGGCAATAAAAGCCCGTTTCACACACACACTGCAACCCTGAACTTATCTAGACATTACCTGGAAGAGCTGTATGTGAGAATGCAAATGTCCAAATCATTCGGAGCAGACATTAAGCAGACTTTACCCTGCCAGCTTCCGAGTACTAAGTCTGTGTAATGTCTGATCGAGCCCGTGTGTGAATAGAGCCGCACATTGTCCGGAGCCGCAGAGTAAGTGGGTGCGTTGATGACGTCTCTATCATGCGGCTGGAGCAAAACCGGAAGAATAAACAAACAACCGAGGGTAAAGAAGAAGCGTAATGTACACAAAGACTACAACAAAAATGTCTAACTGGAGAGACGATGAGAAGAGGGAACTTCTGTTGGTAAGGGCAGACGCCGAAATCATCAGACAAATTGAAGGAACGGCAAGAGACTCGGTTATTTATGACCAAATTATGAACCGGCTACATGACCTCTGTGTAAAGCCTAATTTATACTTTCCACATCCATGTGTGTGCGAGGTGTGTGTGACGCAAACATCTTCATCAGCCATGACCGCAACCTGACCGACGGTCGGTACGCATAGCAAGCTCTGTTGCTTCTGTATGCAGAGAGCTCTGTACGGACTCATAGAACTGGGGTTACATCCAGTAACTACTCTGTATGCACTGCTAGCTGGTTTGCCAAGAAGAAGAAGAAGAAAAGAAAACAATCCTCACAAAACACTTGTTTTGATTAGAGGTTGTTTGAGGAGATCCGTTGTTACTCACATTTATATAATTTGTCTTTAAAAAAAATACATAAAGACCACCAACCGCCACCAATTGGAATAGAGTGTGGATTGTGGATCGACGCAGACCCTGATAAGTATAGTACCGTGTGCATGTGCACGTAATCTGTATGTGAGGTATGTGAGGGGCTTTTGTCTGCACTGGTAGCAGCGGGCAGTTAGCATCTGATGCTTACAGTCGGGAATTTTCAAACTGTAATTTACTACGGCGTTCAGACAGTAACTGAAAGATATGACAATGTTTTATCAGTTATACACTGACGGTATAGTGTCATGATCCAATAATGTAATCAATCCATGAAGAAAAAATGGCCAAATTCATCTAAAGTGTCCAACAATCAAAAATCAGGGCAGGGTGTTAAAGAGAAAAACATCACACAGCGACAGAAAAAGGTTGTTTTATAAGAACTGATCTATTTGAAAAAGTAGTATTGTGTTTTTAGTGTGCCATTGATGGGATGTCCACTGAAGTTCTACAACACTAACAAGCCACTTTGGAAAACCTATAAAAGAGAAAACTTTTATACTCAGTGTGGCAAATGTCTAAAGAAGAGTAAGCATCCAAAACTCAGTGCTTTCTTTTAAAGAGAGACCATGCTAACTGGAATTACAGGGTGAAGATGAGACTGTCGCTGCCTTGCTTGCAGAGGCACTTTGCTATGAAAGTAGCTCTAATCCAGAGTATTTTCTATCTTATCTGCTGCATATCATAAAGCTGTCAACATCCCAGCCAATTCTCACTTATATTAGATGTTATTTGAGATGTATTGTATTTGATTTTGTTCTCTGAGCAATGTCACCGTAGGACACCAAATCTTTGTTATGGTAATTACAGCTCAGTGACATTATGTAGATGAAATAAATGAATGGACCAAAGTTTCAGCAAGCAATGCACTTGGGGAAATGCTGTATTTTCTAGTTAGTAATCTTAGAGGAGTGGATGCAGCTTGATCGGAATTCAAAGCAAAGCAAAGCATCATGACAAAAAAAAATCACATTGACTAAAAACTGTTTCTCCCAGGGAAATCTGTGGCATCCCCGGTGGTGAAAGATTGAGAAAATAACACTCGGGCGTGTGATGATAGGTGAAAAGTCCTCTCACCTATCACAGCCTTTATCTTTCCACTGCTTTCCTCCAGTATCCAAACAAACATCTTTTTTTTTTTTTTAAATCCTGCTTGGGTCAATAGGTAGTTGCAACCTCAAATGGATAAACTGTTCTTTGTAGATTTACCACTGACATTAGTCATTTCTCTCTGCAAAAGTAGTAGCACCGTTGTGGTGTGTTCAAAGAGAGAGACGTGTGGTGACTAATTTCTGCCTTGAATGCAGTCCATTTGGCCTCGCTTCGAGCCGAGCTCTGTCCATTACTGCAGCTCTGAGTCACAAACCTCCACCCTCAGGCTGTCAGCAAGATCACCCTGGCGGGTGGGGCGTTCAAACACACACACAAGCAGGCATACGTGTACTTGCATGCACACACACACGCGCACGCACACACGTGCGTACTCACACAGACATAAAACGCACGGACACACGTGCACACACACTTTTTGTCTACTTCTCACACCATCACACAGTCTTTCTTTCGTTTTCACACACACACACACACACACACACACACACACACAGCCTTACTTCCCCAGGAATCCGATCTTTTTATAGAGCGGCTGTGTGTGTTGGCGTGGGCGGTGGTATGGCCGTGCTGTTTTCACCCAGCTCAGACTGGATCTCAGATCAATATCCTGTCCCCCGCTGGCCAGCTAGTTCAGGCCGGACAGACTGAAAACCTGTCCTTGTGGTTTCACGTCTGCCGTCTCTCATAAAACAAGTCCGGTTGTTATTTACCCAGCTTTTTATACATATTGAAGAGACGCAATTTTATCACCTATATTGTTTGAGAATTATTGTTGCAGTGATTTTATAAATATGTATAATAGTGACTAAAGTGTAGCACTCTTGTGCACACATATGGAAACGTACAAGTAACAAAAACAATTCAGAATTCAGAACAGACTGTGGTGCTGTTTACTAATCTGGTTGTTGTTTTGTGTGTCTGTGACCTGGTGGTGTTATCACCAGTGTGGATGTGATGCATTACCTTGTCTGTCACCACCTTGTCTGTGGTGAAATATGTCCCCTTTTTGTTCTCTATGAATTATAGTGTAGCATGAAAAATGACACCTTACAGGGAAATGTTTGGATGTTTTGGTCATCATAGACTCTAAAATATGTATAAAATATATATCTATGTCTTTGGCAAACCTTTTTCACAGACTGTATTCATGTATAAATCTTATAATTATATACAAAGATAACAATGTTAAGAGGGCTAAAAACCCAGAACCAGGACTGTTCAGTGTCAAGCAAAGGAAGTGCAAACGCCACAGTAACCACAATAACCATTACTTGCAGAGGAGGCTGTTCATCAGCTGTCCATGAAAATTGCTTTGTTCACTTGAGGCATAGTCATAATATGTTTCTCGTCATTATTCACGCAATTATAGATGTTTTTGGGGGTTTTTTTTACTCATATTTTGCTAAATGTACATGACAGTTTCTCTGTACATTAATTAATTAAGGAATAATTTTCAAGTTTTTACTATAAGATATAAAGTGAAGTTATTGGTGTTTATACAATTTTTAGTAATTATTTTAGCACCCAGCGTCAGTAGCCATCAATGCTGTTGGCACCCAGTTTTGTTGCCTAAATCTAAACAAATTGCAAAAGTAATAAGTCAGCTAAGTATAAAAATAAGTTTCTCACAGGACACACACTTCAGTCTCCAGGTGAAAGTCTCCATCCACCACGACCTCTTTATACTACTAGGAGGGGGTTTATTTAGCTCTAAATATTTTTGAATAAAGACTTTTTTAAAAATAGATAAAACATTTAAATAAAACAATAATGCAACAAAATACTATATTTAAAATGTGCAGATCAAGATTAAAAAAGAAAATCAACAAAAAAGGATTTGATAAAATTAGACAAGATTAATTGCCATTTTTTATTTTTTTGGGGGATTTTATTTTATTAGGATCCCCATTAGCTGATGCAGTACACATCAGCTATTCTTCCTGGGGTCCACACAAAACATATAGCAATAAGAAGACACGATCAAAGCATAAACAATGACAAAACAAAAGATTTAATAATAATTTTAATAAAAAATAATAATAATTAAAAAAAAGAGAAGAAAGAAAAAAAAAGGAAAAAAAAACAAGTACCACTACATAGCAAGGAAATAAAACATTTTAAAAGTTACACTACAGTCTTGTATGAGCAGCCATGAGGTGTTGCTTCACCTGTTTTTTGAAAACTCAGGGAAAAATGAATGTGAGACCAAACAATGGCCGAAGACTTAACCAACATGATGTTTTCAATGAAGTACATTGACTTCAGCTTGATCACCTTGGACACAAACCAAGCTAATTTACCACACCACAATCCAGCTCGTATGAAGTACATTTCTGTCCTTTGAGGCCTTTGAGGTTGCCAACATGGCCTCTGAGGCTCTAAAATCTGAACCCCCAGGGTCGGGCAGATTGTGCAGCTAAGCTGAGCTGAGCTGCAAAGATCTCTAAGGCTAGTTGGGCCCTTTCACAGCCCTGTCAGCCTCTGACGGCCCTTCATGATCAAGGTGACTTATGGCCGAGTGTCTGGCGCTATGACGTTGCGGTCGGGATCTCATTCCCTGACAGATTACAGTGTTGGACAAGCTGCCACTCGGAGCAGTGTGGCTGTGATGGCTCTGATAATTGAAGTGCTCAAAGGTGGATGGCTTGGACAGATGAAGCACAGCAAGTCAATGGATCAATAGTGTAATCGTGAGCTCCAGGTGCCGGAGCTAAATGGGCCAGTTGGACTGGGCCCGACCAGAAGCAAACTAAAAAGGTCACAGGGCCTTTTGTGGCCACCTTCTATCCTTTTTATTTTATTTCCCACGCACCAAAATGTGCCATTATGGGAGGGAACAGCTCAGCGCTAATAAATCCCATCAAGCCACATGTGCCCCAGGCAACATAAATGATGTACAGAAACTGACAGCATAAGAAAATATACCTTTACAAATGATATGACAGCCAATATCTTGCAGTCAGTATGTGGCATTTATAGCAGTATTGGTTGGGGTTTTAGCCTTTAGATTATTGTTTTATCTCCCCCAGTCCCATTTCACTGATATAACCATCTATTTGCTTCTTCCTGGCAAATAGACAAACAGACTGCTCAACATTCATTGTGCAGCAGCAAACAGATTTCATAATCGTCACTCGCGTTGCTCACAAGTCAATAGCTATGACTTTATCAGCAGGAAAACACACAGAAGGTTTGTTCATGGACTTAATTGAATAGGAATAGCTGAGCCGGGGCGTCATGCACGCAAAGTCATTTTCATATCGCTCAAATGTCACCAGCCGATGGGGTGACAGGCTGGTCTGGCCACCTGTCAAGCCTCCCTGTGACAAGTACCACCAAAGAAAACACCCGGAGCCCGGCATTAAAAACAGACTTTTGCATTGAAATGAGCATCAGAATCTCTGTATTCACCGACTATAAAAGTACACTTTTTTTCTTTCTTTATGGCACTGAGAAAGTGTTATCAACTCACACAAATGCGTTTGTCAGATGTTGTAGCAGCACCTAACATTTAGTGCAAATGGACAGTGTGGGACAAACAATACATTGCACACTATAAATATCACTTTGCAAACATGTCATTCAATCAGTAGGTGCATTCAGGCAGCACGGCGTACAGAGAAAGATGAGAAACACTAGCTGTGCGGTTTGCCAAATGGAGGTGTGCATAGGGAGAGCAGCCGAAAGGATCCGCAGGGATGAGGACAGAGAGACGTCTGGGTGTGAGTGAGACAGAGATGATGATTTCTAATCTATGGAGGTCTCTCGAGAATGAGAGGATCAGTCACCAGTATAGGAGATGGGCCTAACCAACTAACCGTAGCCCTAATACACACCCCCACTGGTAATTTACACTCATCCACGCCGTGGCAGAGCCTGAATGAAGGTGAAATGCACAGCGATGTGTATGAGAGGGAGATTTATCCCTGTCTTTAGATGTTAAGAGGATGCTCAGGTGGAAGGACAAAGGATTACATTTAACCTTTTACATTTACCTCATGCTCTTCGCCAGGGTCACCTATCAGAATAGGCTTAAATTGTCATATGACCAACACGACAAGCAACCGATAATAAGTACAGTAAGTGTTCGTGCAAGGGTCAGAACCACGCGGCCTGAGGATGACTGTATAGTTGCACGAGAAAATGAAATAAAGAGGTAGAGGAAGAAGGAAGTGACAGGGTCGGATGAAGATAAATGCCAGATGCTGGAGGCCAGAGTTGTTGTCTGGCTCTACAAGAAGAACGAGCCCAGAGTGTATATAAACACCAGGAGGAGTTAAAGAAAGAAAGCACGATAGAGTGAGGGTGAGAACCCGTATCCACAGTGGATGGGGAGCAATACAGTGGTAAAGAAGGCGAGGCAATCTAGGGAGGGGGGTAAAAAGTTAAAGCAGAAACAGGGAAGTAGTGCGAAAGAGAAATAGCCAATTAGCAGGAAGCCAGCAGGTGTGCTTTCTCTCCGGAGCTCCCCTTCCCGTACCCCCCATCCTTGGTATGGGGTAGGGGGGTGGGCTAATGCTGTGCGGGCCTTAAAGAGCAGGGAGTTGCTATGGCAACTCCCTGGCACGCTCTGTCTCCAGGGAAACGGAAATGTCACAGCTTAAGAGGTCTCACAGAAAGCGAGTGAGGAAGAGAGAAGCAGAGAGAAAGGCAGGAGGAGAAAAAAAAAAAGGTACAGGTATGTGCGAGGAAACGCGGCGGCGGGATCGATGCATTACTCCTTATCTTTGCAGCAAGGCTGTCACATTATCTGTGGAGTTTCTGTACAATCAAATTAATCATCTGGCATCGCCCTCCAGTCCTCCCACTCACCCCGTAACTTAGTTTACAGCCTGAGCAGATGACAATGTAGACATTGGGTAATTTAGAGACAGTCCCTTAGTAAGAAACTGAAACCCAAGTCGCCCGCACCTGAGCACAATGCAGTCCATTGCCGGGCCTCTGAGAGCCAATCAACCTTCATTTATTTAATCAAATATTTACTGTCATAAGCAGCCGAGCAGCCTGAGGGTGTGGTGGGGAAAGCTAAAGCCTGCATTGGCAGCGTGTGGCGAGGGTGAATGTGACTGGTGTTTGCTGCTGAGCTATGGGCTGACCCTCCAAATCACGCATTAGCCTGGGCCGACCAGCTGAAAGCCCATTAACCTGAATGGGCGCTGATTGCTCCGCTATTAACACAGTCTGACTCCTCTCCTCCAGGGCTGTACCCACTTATACAGGTGCTTCAGCACCCTTCAAGGTCTTGGATTAATCAGGGTAAACAAATGTTGTTTCTTTGTCATGGCAGTGCCACTTTGTGTGATGTATGCTACACATTACAGCTAGTCACTCCCACTTTTCTCCCCGAATCTTTTTGAAAATGAATTTACTAATTATGCCCATCTGGCATAATTGACCTTTTGTTGTGTAGCCTGTCGTGATTCAAAAAAGCTTGTTTCAGTTGTATTGGAAAGTCACAGAAGAAATGAAAGGTGTGTGTGTGTGTGCATGTGTGTGGGGTGGTGTTAGCATGAGGACAGTGGGGGAAAGGAGATGGCCAGCTAAATGGAGCATTTCTCCAGCATGCTGCTGCGTGCCTGAGAGTGTGGCCTGGCCATGCCTAATTTATTTCCTCTTTTGTCGTTGTTGTCTCCATTCCTCGGTTGATTAAACCAACCTCATGCAGCTATGCTCAACAAATAGCCTAATTGAGTACGACCTTGGCAAATGATATATCAGCCCTATCCTCCAAAAACACCACCTGCACCAGACGCCCATCTCCCCAGCCCATCGCTCTGCGGGCCGCCGCACCAGGCACAACAAACATAAACAGGGGATTCGCCTCCTCAGCCAAAGTCATTTCTTGCACGACCTTTCCCACAAATCACTGAGATGACACGGGGCTGGATGGATCACTGAAATGGGACACATTTGTATCACTTAGACCTTTCATCAGATGCAAGCAGATACTCATCTATTATTCCCCCTTCCATTTGCAACTTTCACCCCACAGCCTTCACACGGAGGGCAAAATAAGTGAACAAAACATTCCTATCTCTGCTCCATGCAGCAGCTGCAGCAGGCTTAAGCAGCACAGAATTCTCATTAAATTTCCATCCTGTCTCTGTGTTTAGATGGGAGCTGGAATGAGGGAAGGAAAGGGGGGCTGGTAGTTTGTGTTCAAAGGGGCCTGCTGTAGAAGATCTGATGGCTCTCTCAGTGCAGTCTCTGGTGGGATCTCTCACAGGATACAGATGCCTGCTCCGAGATGGCTTCATACCTAATGAGTCTGAGCTCCAGCAGGGCTGCACACAAAGCAGCGCTGCCCTCGATTCTCTGTTTGTTTGCCACCGCCAGCCCCACCCTCGCTGCCTCGCTCACTCAGCACTGAGCGATGTGCCTGCCCACAGCTAGTGTGTGACACTGATGTGTTTCTCAGGAGGGATGCGTATCCTGCAGGTAAACACCTGGAGGCTGAAAAATCACCCTCCAAAAGCAGGCGACAGGGGCTGTGCTGTAGCCAGGGACTGTTAACAAAGTGAGACTCATCCCTCTGCCTGTCTCCGTGCCGGCGTCAGCCGCGGCACTGAAGCACCGGACCACAGGACCGGGTTCTGTGCGGTGGGAGACGACGAGGGAAAGAATGCTCAGATCTCAATGTTTTCCCCTCGAGATTTCATTTGAATTTTGAATGGGTTTGAATTTTTCTTGGTAACCACCAATATTCACCACTACTTATTAAAACAACAAAAAGAAACATTGTATGTATTGTTGCTTTAGTAAAATGTAGCCTGTTTCATAATGAACCCCCTACACGTGAAATGGTATGGGTCTTTTTTTGTTTTTTGTTTGCAACTTGGGCAGCCAGCCTCAGCACACACATGTGTTGATATGAGTAAAGCAGATTTGGGGAGGGCCCATTCACTGGACCTTTTCAGGGGCCCAGCCAGTTTTGTGGGCGGGCTTAGTTAAGCATGAAGAGAGGGTAATCACTTGACTTGCCTGAAAATGGGATGGGAGGGCGTTCACTAAATGGGTTGATTCCTCACTCAATATCACTTTGACAAAGTTACTTATTTTTGGAACAGGATTGCATACATGACAGAGAGAAAGAATAACTTTGACCCACTGATAGTAAGAGATGACTTTCAGAAGATACCAAGATTGTAACTCTAATGAAAAGAACAGGATTATTATTATTAATTTGGGGTTTGTCACTTTCTGATTGTGGGCAAAAAAAGGGGTTTGTTCAGTGATTCAGGGAACAATTGAAAGCACACGGTAAGTTTCAGGTCTGCATCTTCATACATGTGTTTGTCAGTGCTTCAGCGAGTGTATGAATAAATGTGTCCTTGTGAGTGTGTTTGTGTGCTGGAAAGACAGAGCTCACGCTGTGGTGACCTCTACTAAAGACACTGAGGGGACGGAGGCTTGGTAAACAGCAGATCTTCCTTCCACGTCCCTCAGAGCCATGCTGCATCTGGCCTGGAGGTGGGATAGGGACGTGTTGATAAAAATAGGTCACACTGCCAATATACAGCCTGAGAGGATGGCAGGGAGGTTACCACAGCATGGAGAGGAAATGGACGGATGTGTCTGTCTGTCCATCATCCTTGTCCTGCTGGGAGATTAGAGGAGAGTTGTCGGGAAGAATCGGAAAAAAACAAGAGAATTCTGGTCCACTCTTGCCATTACACAGAGGTCAGGCGCTGTTTTGAACACTTGAGCTCTCTGCACTGCTGATAATTTCAATGACAGCATCCACAGGCATCCTCTTTTAAAATCAAATCGAAAAGTCACACTGGGGGGTAAAGCATACTGTAGCTCATTAAAATTTCACTTTAGAGCTCGTTGACGAGCTTCAAGCTCCAAGTCAGCATGCCATCGAGGGCGTGCGAGAATAAGTCCCTCAAGGCCACACGCACAAGATAAACTGCAGGGGGTGCCTATGTTCTCCGCCATCCGGGCGATTAATGCATACTGCACTGAGGGTCCCATACAGTCTGCGGTCCTCGCGCCATCGCAAGCCTGCATAGAATGAGCCGTCATCATATAGGCGCTGGCTGTCCCAAGGCAGAATGGCTTTAATCAAAGCCTGTGAGGAGCCAACAGTCACTGGGGACAAGTTTCATTGGGAGTTAAGTTATAAGAATGAAGGAGCTGTGCAATCTCAACTCCTCCCAGACGGGACAGAGGGATTAAACAGTGAAGAAGTGGCGAAGATGGATGGAGAGAAAAGGACGTTTCTACATGCCTCTCCCCGTCTTTACCTCGGAGAGCTGTCATGATAGCCGGCCCGGCCTGCTTATTTATTGAGAGCTTTCATTCATGAGCTGACTGACTGGGAGCATTTACACAGACCTGGGTTTCTGCCCCTCGGCATGCCTTTGCTTCCTTTCTAAGCAGGCCCTTCTTCATAACCATCAATCAGCTGATGATTTCATCAAGCACCCCACATCACTGACAGTGTGCACAAGGCAACAGTGTATCCCTTTCACCACTTCCCTGCAAATGTGCCAAGGGATTTATTAAAAACACTTCCCGTGGTTAACAATTTACATATGGCCAATATCACAAGACTTCATTAAATAAATAATCTGGGATCACATCTCTCCTCAGATGTTTGTAAATCCAATTATTGCTTTATCAAATTGGATTTCGCTGTTATTATTTTTATTTTTTCAGGGTGTGGTGCCCAGCAGTAGGATGATGAAATTGGTGCAGTTTAATATCAGTGCCGCTGATAAATGTGTTTGGTTTCATCACTGCAGCTGTAGACAGTCCAAAGGGCAGGCACGGTGCTCCAGAGCATGGGCCACTGCTGGGACGACTTCGGCGTTAATCATATTATAGCGCAGCTCCAAGGTGTGCAGAGGACATTTGCACACAAGGAAATGTGTGTAGGACAAAACTGATAGGCAGTACCCCAAGCCACTGCAGGGAGGCTAGCTTATACCGTGCTGCACAGAGAGGATAGTTGTGTTTACTGTTTAAAGACGCAGAGAGACAATAACTTTCTACGGGGAGCATAATTAGCTGTGAAGCGTCAAACAGTCAACAAAAAGCGCAACATGAAACTGCCTCTGATGCATATCCTTGAACTCTCTGCGAGGAGATGGTATCTTTACAGAGCACATCTCCGTCTCCCATGTCCTCTGATCTCTCCTCTTATACCATCTACATGTTTTCAAAATAAAAACAAAGGATTCTCCATAGGCGCAGTCTGATAAAATAGTTATTCACAAGTTTTCCCTGGAAGTAGAGAGTCCCAAGAGTTGCTGTGTCCACTCTGAGTGACACTCCAGCAGTCCTGCTCTCTGGGGAGGCACTATTCACGAGGCACCGGGGGGGAAAAAAAAAAGAAAGACAGAAAAAACCCAAGAAAAGTAAGAACACCCTCCTGCTTTCTTTTCTTCTCTCGTCTTTGATGCTCCTCTGGTACAAACCTGGGTTTTCTCTTTCTCTTTGTAGCACCACTCAAATGAAAACATGTGAGGAGAAGCAGTGAAAAATGAGGCACCCTAAGGTGGAAAGAGAGGGTAGAGAGTGAACGGCGGAGCGCCGAGGCTGTTTTCGTACAAACAGCGAAGCCTGAGAGAGGGAAGTGGAACATCTTGTTAATGTGCTGCCTCCAGTACAACCGTGCCCTTATACCTAATATTCCCCAAAGTGTGAATGTGTGTATAAGTCTTGCATACATATTAGTGCATGCATGAGAGGGACCTATCTAGTGACCCATGCTGACCTATGAGTGAACAAGCTTCATCTCAAATGGACGGGGAGTGGTGGAAACTAAAACGCCTGTCATTTCAAAGTTCCCGAGAGTGAAGGCGGTGGGCAAGAGGACACACTAAATAGACACGGAGCACGGTGGGTTCTTGCTGGATAATTAGCTAGACATGCTAACTGCTCTCAACTGATTATTACTAGTATGTTCTGTCCCTTGACTGCAGAAAAACACGGAAGCATCATTATCTAAAAACAAGACAGAAATTAGATAATTCAGGAGAGAATAAGACTCTTACCCTTTAATGTCTTCCTTATTTTTTTTCAATTTATCTCCACCCTGCCTCTCTGCATGTATCTGTCGTTGATGATTGTACTCTGAACACAAAAAAACAGGGTTCTGCTAATGCAGATAGCAGTTTAACGACTCCAAATCAGGGGAGATGCAGTGCATCGGCCCGGGAGGTCGATAGTCTAGTCAGACCAAGCCATAGCAGCATCAACATCAATTGGATAGACCACTAAAACAGTGTCGTAAAGGATCCAGGCTGGGAATTAAACAGGGACAACAAGGCAAACGGGCATGACAGTGAAGAGACTCACACACTTCCGGACTTCACGCACCGCCATGGACTCAAAACACAAAAACTAACATGGATAGAAAACTTCCAAATCATGCAAGCGGCTCATTCCGCTCTTGGATCTGGATCACCAAATTTAAAGATTAAAAACTGTTGACAGTTGAGACAGCAAAATACAAAAGTTAATATAAAAGAAATTATCACATGCAAAATATACACAAACAACAAAAGGACTAGAATTAATTATGCTGTGAAGCTGACAGGCATAAATATAGACTTGTTAAAGTGCTAGCACGTTAACAAACAGGCAGAAGCTCTGCCAGTCTGTGCCATCTCCCGAGACCTGCGGGTGTTTATGATATAGGCACTATATGTGTCCTCTCCTGCCTCGGAGAGGGAGCTGTGAAAATGGGGTTGGGGCATAACTGCTGGTGCAGCGTGCTCTCATGGGAAAGCATCTAAAAAGCGTGCCACATTTTACCAAAACTAAGTGGTTAAGTTAGAAGATTAAAATAAGGATGTTTGTTATGTTTAGGAAACAAAATAGGTGGTTAACTTAAGTTTAGGAAAAACATTGTGATTTGGGTTAAAATAAGGATGTTTCTTAGGTAAGTAAACTTATATACATAAGTTACGTAATCAACGTAAATAACCAAGTTAAAAAAACCGTCCTCCGGGGTCAAAGTCCTGTGTTTGTCGGACTGATCCGACTCTCCTCCCTCCCGCCATAAACAGACTGTTTGTCTTTATACTGCGTCTCTTCACGGAGCAGCTGCTCTGAGCATCTAATACTGACGTGGATGAGTTTACAACTGAACGCCTGGTGCGATTTCATGACGTAAAACGACACGCAAAAAGCAAAAAAAGCGTGATGCCACGCAAAATGACTTAACAAATTGCCGTGTTATTCGTACGGCAGGTTGGGCGGTGGCAGACCGCAGGGAGCAGAGGTCTGTGTCGTACGGCCCACAGATGCCTGGATTCCCAGGAACCTCCTCCTGCCCGGCTGTCAGACCTCCATACAGCTCGGGGGCCTGATCCAAAGAGAGGCTCACAATGTTATCTGTGTCCTCTGCCTTCCCTGTGCCCAGTCCACCATTGTCTATTTATTTATCCGGATCCTGAAAATAAAGGGGGGAAATGAAAACACACCTTTTTTCATTATTTTTTTCTTCATTCAAGTGCTTTCCACCTGACTAAAATTCATATTTATGCTAATATGTGGCACCTCTTTCCGCCTCTGCCTCACATGGGAGATGGGAGCCGGGCTAGAATTAATTACATTGCATCGGCGGTAATGTTTGCCGCGTTTCATTAGCTGGTATATCTTTAATTTCCAATAAACACAGTAATTAGGGGAAGTATCCGCGGAGACAGGCCCTGGCAGGCTGCTGCCGTGGTAACAGCTGTAACCGAATCTGCACCGAGGTAACAGCAGTCAAGAAGGACTTTCAGCTTAACCAAATCCTGCCTCGCAGTGGGAAGGGCCTCGATTCAATTATATGAAAATGAAGCCCACCGCAGATATCAGCACGGCAGTTCACGGAAAAGTGAGGAAAGAAAAAAAAACATATGCAAGAGCATCTGCAGAAAAGACAGACCCATCCATATGTATAGATACAGTATATGGTATTCAAATAAAAATACATCCATATTTCAAAACTGAATTTTTTTTTTCATTTATATAAAAATCAAACACCCACATATAGTCACAGACTTTCATTCCATCTTTTTTTTTTCTTCTTTAAAATCCCTTTCAAAGCAGTATCTGCCTTTGCTTCAGCTTTCAAAAGCCTACTCTTTCAAAAAGCACTTAATAGGGAGGGAAAAACATTCACTGGATGTTCCAAAAATCAGCCCCTCACATATTACACTGTCTCTTGCTCACTGTGAGCACAAAGGGCAGTAGAATGGATTAATCCTACACATTATAGTCAAAGAACTAGTGAGACTCATGTACAGAGAGGCAATTTACCATCCTGACCTTTCAATCTTTAAAACGTTCCACATATCCCTCCCCACACACACACACACACACACACACACACACACACACACACTTTTGAATGCTCTCCTCCAACGCCAGTGCTGCAATCATCTGACGATTTCTTCATCTCAACATGACTTGATGAACAGAGTGAGATAAAAATGGAGGAAGAAAGAACGTCAGAGAGAGTAAAGCGAGGGACTAGATAGGAGAGCGATATAATGATAGAGACAAAGAAGTGAGAATTTCTCCGTGAGAGAGGATACGGGCCAGGTAACCGAGTGGCTCTGCTGCAAAGGAGAGGAGCGCCATAATAGAAGCTGACTCTGCCTGCATTCCCAGTTCTGACCTCCCAGTCAGAGAGTCCTGTTTATTTAGAGACAAACAAATAGTGAACCACAAAGAGCTAATAGTCTGTGCTACTCAAACTCAGTCACCCCAGTGTATAAGGTGAGGATGCTCAGGATGATAGAAAAATAAGCATGACTACTTTTCAGCTTTAAAGAACCTTTTTCAGTTTAAAACCTGCATTTAGATTTGAAGGTGAAAATGCTGGATATTGCTTCCATTTCTCCATACATTTCATCCATTGTGCATTTCGACTCTTAAAAGATAAGTCTTGAGATATTCAGTATTTTTCTTATTATCAACAAATCCCATGAAAAGTCCAAAGTCAGCATTGATCCTACTGTACCTAAAGTATGTATGTGTATTTAGCCAAAGACCTCCATTATTGTCTGAAACACATAAATGAGTGACACCTTTTCTCTGTGACACGTTCCTTCATAATCATGTTGTTTTTATCGAGTCGATCCCACGTACACCTTACCTTGCATGGCAGCTGGATTCTCAGGAGATCACTCGAGAATTGTGGATTTCTTGATCGCACAAATCCATCTTTCCAGGCTCTAGTACTGTTTGGGTCTGGACAAGATCTGACCGTCCTGTGAGGAGCGACTCGTAGCGACTCGTAGCTACGTGCGTGGTTTAGATGTTCGTTCAAAACAACAATGGCGGCTCCGTGTAGATGCTGCGATACCGCACTAGCATCAGTTATATCAGGACTGGAGAATATTTCTTCATTGAAAGAAGAGCAAAGAACAACACTGAAGGCTTTTCTGCAGTTCTCCTGACTGACAGATGGTTCGTCCAATCAGCTGTCCTTTTCCAAACTGTTTCTAATGACGGCTTCTCAGACGCTTCTGTGAAACAACCATCTGACGGCGTCAGGTTAACGTACACCATCCTGCTGCTGGAAATACACGTTAGACAATGTGCCTCTACTGGTGGCAGGAGATCAACACATCATTGTACCTAAATGTAACGGTCACAGTTTTAAACACATTGGGAAACGGTTGCAGTTTGGTTCGGTTTAGGCACAAAAAGTACATGTTTATGTTTCGGAAAAGATTGTGGTTCTGGTTCAAATCTGTACATTTGTTACATTACTTCTCTTCTGTACATAAGAACATGATGTAATTACACATGTGAAGTAGAACATAAAGTTAATTATTAGTTACTAATTATTATTAGTCTCCACCTAAGCATTATATGGGTTATAATAAGCTGCTTGTACAAACTACCTATGGTGTGTTTTTTTTTCGGGGAGGACAGTCTCACATTAGAGCAATGTGCAAACCACATGTGTATTAATCCGCACCTGAAAATAGTCCCCAACAAATACACAATTTACTCATTTAACCTTTTGCAACAACTACAGGGCCCAGCTGTTTTAGGAAATTAGTTTTATGAAAATATGGTGACCCTTTATTAGATTTCCATCATCAGTAGGAATGAATGGTGTCTGGGCTGAGACACACAGACAGGGTCGGAAAGGCAAAATGGCCGGACCAATGTTTTGCTGGTTTTTGCCTTTTCTTTTCTTAACATTAAGACACATTTAGAATGATGCCTTAGCCTTTAAATATTAATCTCTTAACATTTTCCAGGAACGAACAACCTCTCTATATACAATTTTTTTCTCTTTCCTTTCTTTCCACTACAGCTACCTCTAGGTTGCACAACTGCTTTTCTTTGCCAGGTTTGACATCCTCTTGTCAGTTCCTGTGCCGTCTCTACCTTTGTTCCTCAGATCCCGTCCCCCCCCCTCCTCCGAGGCCTGTACACCTCCCCAGTATACCAGATCAGACAGAGGCTAAGGAAAGGTCATAGCTCACTGGTGGGTCTCTGGCAGCCTCTCCTGCTGCTCTCCATAGGATCAGGCTCTGCGTTCAGGTTATGAGAGCCCCAGAGCAGCCTTGCTTCTCAGTAGGCTCCCTGAAGCCCCAAGCCCAGTCTGGTCTCCCAGCATGCAGAATCCATAATGTCAGACATCTCCATATCCCCAGTAATCACCGGATCAACTTGGGACCATGTGCTGGGCTGTGATTAGCGACCGTGGCTTACCAGTCCTGTTCAGACTTTGCACAGGAGAACAATAAGAGTTGACGTCTCCATCTGCTGCCATGAATTACTGTGGTCGCCTTCCTTCACTCCCCTCACTGAGACAGATTCACAAGGAAGGGAAGAAGAGCTCACTCACTTTGTAAAAACTCGTACCCTAAGTCAGAAAGCAGCGGGCTCAAGCTGCGCCTCTTCACCCTCCCATCTCAGTTGATCTTTGGGTGAGCATATGGCCTGAGAGTGGAGAAAGTGCAGCATCTCGGCAGGCTGGATTAGGGATGGAGTAACAGGCTGCGAGGGAGTGGTGATGGGCACTTTGGCTGAAGCACGCCCTAATCTACCCAGCAAGGCAGAGCACAGATGCTGGGCCAGGCAGGGAGGCTTACTCCTCGTTAAGGGTCCATTACAGAAAAGTCCTCGTTAAAGAAACGCCACTGTGAGGAGAGACCGTCCGATAGATGAGCAGGAACGGAACGAAGATTTGATTAAATAATTAATTAATTGCCCTACCATTTTCAGCGTGATCATCTCCATTTTCCTCCATTAAAGATACAGCAACCTGGGTGGGAGGACCAGCTTAAAGGCCAACTCCATCTGTGCTCTTTTCTGGGTTTTTCAAATGGAAACGCCCACTCAGCTGTAGCAAAAAGCAGTGACGTAGGTTACCACAGTAAGTGAATGCTACATAATGTAAGCTAAGCTAAGCTAAGCTAAGCTAAGCAATATACTGCTGTGGACACCATGTTAGTTTGGATCTGAAAGTCACACAATAACACAGCAGATCACAGCAGCAGAAGACCAGCAACTCGTATTTTTTGCTAAGTAAAATTACTGTTTTTGTTAATGGAGTCTGATGGCTTTAAAGAGAGTGATATAAGTGCTTCAGATCCCCGTCAGAAAACAGCTGTTTGACGACAAGGTAAAGTGGTGGAAATATTCTATAGTGTACACTTAAACTGATATTGATTTTTTTAGGTGTAAAATATGTTTTGCTGCAGCCCCGTCCACAGCAGTAAATATCGCTCTCTTGAAAGCCACCAGACTCCATTGACAAAAACAGTAATTTTACCTCACAGAACACGGGAGGGGCTGATCTTCTGCTGCTCGGTTTAGTTAGTTTGTGTTATTGTGTGACTTTTCTATGACCTGAACTAACGTGCCGTCCACAGCAGTACATTACTTAGTTTCCGTGCCGGTAACGTTACTGTTGTCATGCAGAAACCATACATCAGCTCATGTGGGAGAAGTTTTTAGAAGGGCTTGGAAAAACAGTATTTTGACTAATATGTATTTCGACCAAAATGGGAATATTTGGATTTGAATACATAAGGAACACTATACTGGCAAGCTACAGAATGATATAAAAATGTATACAACTTAAAAAAATAATGGAGTCAGTCTTTAAATCCAAGCTCAAAAACCTTTTTTTTTTCTGTTGCAAACTCCGTAGTCTCTTTCCACCTTTTGTTTGACTAAATTTCCCCTACCTTTTCCATCCGTGCTTCCTGACAGGCTTATTTGAGAAAATGCTTTTGGTTAGCAAAGCAAGGAGATGTGGCGAGGGAGGGAGAGCGGCCTGAGGAATTCTGCTCAATTGAGCACTGGGGAGGATGTTAACATGGGGCTCTGGCACCTCTGCCAAAATGAGTTAGCCTTACTTGATGTTTCACTGTTGATTAAGAGACAGGTATGGGAATAGGTTTCAACTCTGTTTAGTAAGGGAGCAGCAGGTGCAGGTCGGGACAAGCCAAAGTGATGACGGTGTTGACTAGCGTCAGTTTGCACACTGCAAAAAATGTCTTCCCTAACAAGTGATTCATCACAGCACAATCACCACAGCACTGCTGACTGAAGGCAGAGGAATTATTCAGCCTGCTTTTTATACAAATATACAAATCAACACTTTAGATCCTGGTTAAGTGATGATGGTGGATGCCACCCCCCCCCACCCTTTGTTAGCAAAATTACCAAAATACATACCCCTTGTTAACCTGCCATCAACCCTCTCCATCCCTAGTAGCAGAGAGAGTGCTGGGCAGAGGGGATGTTGACTTGTCTAGTCTAGTCTAGTCTAGTCTACCTGACTCATTGATCCTTTATCTGAGGTTTGTGCAAGTTAGCTACAACCCTGATCCTAATCCTGCAAGTCCTGGCGGGAGAGATGCTACTCTGAAATATCAGTAAATGTGTTGTGTATTGATAAATCCATGGCGCTGTCCACGTTGCTGAAGTAGCAGACACATTTGTAATTGCATGTTTTTTCTCTCAGTCCCATGCGTCTGTCAGTTTCGTCTTGGATCAATAATATTTTCTAAACTATAGTTTATACAGTGGGTTAAAAATGGTCTCCTCACTAGTGTTCCCAGTGGGCCACCCTGTTAAAAATGAACAAATCACCTACTGACTATAACTAATAAAAGTAGATTTTTTTTTACTGTGAAAATGTAATCTTAATACAGGGTTTTGATGGAATCATATGACTGGAGAATCTTTTGGCTCTTTATTACACTTTGATCAGTTTGCACAAATTGTTGTAAATAAATATATAATTTTAAGACAGCAAGACTTGACAATAATAAAGTGGAGCCTCTATGTACATAACTGTATCTCTGTGAAGAAATAATATTATTACTAGCCTGTAAAGATGTGGTTACATTAAGCAAACAACCTACTTCCAAGTAAACCCATCATTAAATTATGTCTATGAATAAATTAAGTAACTTTACACAACCATTTTAAACTTTCTTATTGAAAAGTATTCTGCCAGTGCAGAAAGAAAATGTGTGCCCAATGTTATAATCAGTCTGATGATGATCAGCCTGTCAGTTTTTAACAGAAAAAAATTCTTCATCCAATGAAGTAATTGCATTGGAAGTTTATTCATTATTCATTTTAACAACAATGAGATTTAATGATCAAAAGCAATTCAACAACATTTCATATAGACATTTTCTGCAGTGTAGACGCTGAAAGAGATTCTCTAGAGAAGCACGTAGGCCGAACTGATGTAAGGAAGATTTTTCCTCTCCCTCTTTTTCACTGTAACAACCTCCCTGAGCATTTCATAGCTGCATATGCTGCTGCTTAAAGCACCGCTGAGATTTATGCCGTTGTCAGCTCACAAGGGTGCAATCAGGAATAAAGATCCCATAAACCCCTCTGATGTGTCCACAGGTACAGCAGTACTAGGTTATTGCTGATGGCGGATAAAAACCATGTAACTGTATGTTTGGTATTTTTTCTTTCTCTATTTGAAGTGAAAGCTTACATAGTTACATAGTAGTTACACGTTTTTGAGTGAGTTTCATGACCCGTCGACTCTTGAATCCTGATTAAACCTCATGGTGATATTTCACAAAAGTATTGACGTCAACAAGAAAACAAGTTTAGCTTTCCCCTCCTTCATCCAACAACAGCACTCTGCTAGTTGAGAACAAGGCGGGGACAGGAGAGACAGAAACAAACAGAAAGACTGCAGACTGCTAGAGAAAGAGAAAGAGATTAGGATGGACGAGAAAACATGCACGTCACGTCAAAGCTTTAGGCCCCTTTGTTTTAATCCTAAGTAATGCTGATTTCCTCTGGGTTGCTGAGGTTGCCAAGAGTGCTAGTGTGTGTATGTGTGTGTGTGTGTGTGTGTGTGTGTGTGTGTCAGAGTATGTATGTGTATACAGTATTTGTGTGTGTTTAGATTGTTTGTCCACTCGTGAAGTCAAGCCAGGTTGGCATCTGCTGCATTGTGTATGCTGCTAACGCATGAATGTGTGTGAATAACGCTCGGACCCCACAGATTATCCACTGTGTCCTGTGTGTTCGTGTGTGTGTGTTTGTGTATATGTGTGTGTGCCCACCTGGCTATCTCTCAACGGGTTACATAAGTATGTGTGAACCCTTCAGGGGACTCCCTAGCTCTGGGTCCAGCTGGCACACTGCTCCCGCTCCTAGCACCTAGCTTTTTTTTTCCTTTCAACTCCATCAAACAACTGAGTTTATTTATCTCTACCTTCACCTGTATACAAAAATGTTTTTCTTCATTTTAATTGATTTATTTGCTCTCCAGATAACTTAACTGGGGTGACTAACAGGGCTTAGCTGATACAAGCCCACATCGCTGCTGAGACAATTCACTTTTTCATTCGGTATTTTCATGGTGAGGTTGTCTGTCGTTACGGCCGGCTAGATAGTATCTACTCAATCCAGCCTGGCTCAAATATGTGGTCAACACTGTAGGGTGAAAAAATAAGAAAATAACTGTCCATATACCTGTGCAGTTTGATGACTGATGGGAAAAGTATTTGCGTGAAGGCCGAGGTATGAGAGGTGTCTCGGTCCTGTCCATGTGAGATTGCAGAGTAGTAATCAAAGAGGTGGCACATCTTGGGCTGAGCTGAGGTTGCACTGCAAACACCCCCCCAAACCCCCCTCTGGGCGTCTCAAGGGCCGTCTATCCCACTCCATCGCATCACTGTAGCGACAGCTCTCCCTCGCCTCCCCATCAATCCCCTGGCCAGTCGCAGCTTCCCGATCTCGCTGCCAGCTCCTCAGCCAGTCAGCAGCTGCCCAACAACGCCAGGCCTGACAATCGCTTACCCTGCCGGCTTCAAGTCTGTCAACCCCGGGCCTGTCAAATTACTGTCAGCGTAAACAGTGGGGGGGGGGGGCGAGAAAGAAAAGAGGAAGGGGTGAAAGTGGATGGGAAAGGAATGGAGAGAGCAGGGCGGGGCATGTTGGGTGGGATGAGAT
>JAOVVB010238144.1:0-22673 GCA_028570985.1 Heterobranchus longifilis | reverse complement strand
CAGATGAAATTACGCCACAAGTTCTTTACATAGCAATTTTTTTCATTCCTGAAATCTAAAAAGAATGAATTTTGCCTTTTGCTCCTTTAAATTCATGGTTTATACATGTAGACGTCGTGGCAATTCATGATGTATTTTTGTAAGTTTGTGTCCCAGGGAGAAAACCACAATTCTTCTATGCAGGAAAAACCCTGCAGTTATAGCCAAGCATTTTCAGTGAGAATATTAAACATATACTACTATATTTTATGGTATGATGGTGTAAACCAGTGTGTCCAAACCTTTTTCCTTAAGGGACCCCTTTTCTATCATTGAGTAAACTGACGACCCCTGACTAACATATTTCATATTATATTCAACGCACAACAATAACAGTAAAGAACAATTGATTAACTGTACAATTAAACGAAATAGTGAATGCAATAAGTGCAGGAAGTTTGTGTTAATCAATCGATTTTGATTAATTTTTAGCAGATTATTTCCTGTGAATATTGCATCAGCAATGAGTTTTCCTGTTATTTTCAGTAACATTTAATACAATTCTGTCTGCATTATGTATATATATATATTTTATAACAATCATACATACTTAATGGGCTCCTTTTTTGACAAATTCAGTGTTTTCTTCTCTGTGACACTGTGGTGATCAGTTCTTTGGTTCTTTTAACTTTCTGTTGTTTTTTTAAAGTTTATATCTTATATAGTAACCCATTTTTTTAAATAACAATTAAATGTAGTTCTCTTCACATAATGAATGAAATGCTGAGATACAGGACAACTGTATATTCAGGACCCCCAGGTTGGGAACCACTGGTGTAAACTACATTACAGAGCGTATAACTAGACTTGCATTCTTTTTCCATTTGGCCTGAGTGTGCCCTCTGTTCAAGCATACACTTTGCACACACGTGCAAATATTCACACACCCTCAAAATGAGCTCACAGATAAGACTGCATACAGGCAGACTGTTAAACATGTTTGCTCACTGGCCTTACACAAGTATGTGCATGCGTGTGTGTCCATGTGCTTTTCGGCAAACATACCAATGACAATAATAATAGGCAAAGAATCAAACAGAATCAAAATGTCGAGTTCACATTTTACTGTGTCACACCTAGCAGTTGTGACTGGTTTAACACGATCAGTTACAGGATTGTCTAAACAGATCTACAGTTGCCTCGTCGTAGCATGATCTCATTGTGAGAAATAACGCTTCACTGTGTCAATATTTGCTCGAGGCGATTCATGTCCTCTTTCTTCTGGGAGGCACGGTGGCAGCTCTGCCCTCTGTGGGTTGGACTGCAGACACACTGAACCGTGAAACGCACACCGCTGCTCTGCAGAGTGTCAACATTCCTCGCGGTTCACTTATGGAGGAAAGGAGAAAAAAACACATTCTACAACCACAGATAGTGACGTTCACAAAGTCTGTTAATGCACAGCACGGACAACCGTTGACAGACAGTGTTGTACAAACAGAGAATCACAGAGACATCTGCGGTCACGTTCTGGTCTCAATTGGGGTCTTCTGCAGTGTTTCCTCATGCGGAAGGCTGTAAAATAACACTATTTTATTATCTAGAAAATAGTGTTATTGCTTACTGTAATTTGCAGACAGTACATCGCATTTCCTCAGGCTGTAGAGCGATGTGCGTTAAACCTCCCAGCTTTTAAATCACAGTAATTCACTCATTTATTTCTAACTTTGGCCGTCTGTATCGTCACCCGCTTGTGCGTTTGTAGTCTGTTCTCCTCGGACCCAGGCTTTGGGCGTCTTGTTCTTCTGTGTTTTAGGTGACAGCATGTCAGGCTGGCACGTGTCGGCGAATCTCTCGCGCGCCTTCTCCCAGTTCTTCTGGGACTTTGATCTGGTCAGAGAGGCGCCGTCTAGAGACATGGCACCACCGGCTCCCAAACCTGACTGGGACTTCCTGATTTTCAGTTCAATCTGTGGAGAAAGAATCAAAATCGAATCATTTTGTTGCTTCAGTAAAAACAGAATCTGCCAACAGGACGTCACCAGATTATCTTACCGGGTCTTTCATGCCGGTTCCCTCTTTACCCAGTCCCTCTCCTTTCTTCCAGCCCATCTTTTCCAGCATCTTCCGTCCTTTATTGACTTCACTGATCTCCCTTTAAGAAGACACAGTACGTGATTACAACTTCATGCGTTATATTTCCTTCTTAAGCAATTACAGTCAAGGATAACACACTTACTGATGAACAGAAGCGGGTGCATCATCTCGCTGGAAAACACCCTCGCTGCCCACCGTCTGTCGCCGAGACTCCGCCCGGTCCTGGTATCTGGGGTTCTTCAGGGCTTTGGCCTCCTCGTACTCGCTGCTCTGTTTACAGAAAAGCACAGCGGTGATTGGCTGCATAAACAGAAGGAGAGAGTTTGAACTTCAGCTGGCGGCTGCTTGTCCCGACAACACTCACCTGCAGGCCATACTTGGCTTTCATCTGCTTCAGCTCCTTCTGCCTCAGTGCTTCTTTGTCCTCTTTGGAGAGAGTTGGGCCTTCAGGAAAATACAGAGTAAAGCTAAATATTCCACTCTAAAGTCATTTTCTAATATGAAAAGTTAAACAATCACAAATATCACACTAGTTGTGATTGTCTGAGGAATGCCTCAGTATATCACTGCTGTTTTATGCTGTGGATTTGTTGTCTACAACAGCATATTAGGGCCATTGTAGGTTAAAAAAATAAATAAATAAATGCGGAGCCAGGGGAGAGAAAACACTCAGAATTTCTGAGATTAAAGTCGTAAATTTACAAGAAACTATAAGGTGGATATTCTCTGATATTTAAGTCGTAAATTTATGGAAAAAAACAAAAACAAAAACTTGGATATTAAAGTCGTAATTTTACAAGAAAAAAACCTCACAACTTTATGAGAAAAACACATGAATATTCTCCGAGATTAAAGTCACAAATTTCCGAAAAACTTTTTTGGTCAAGGAACCACATCGCTTCACTTTGCAAAGTTGGATCAAACTCATCACACCAGAGACGCCGCTGCTTGCCGTGTATTACGCCATATAATCACCATATAATCATCACCATGTTATCATAAGCATTTAGACTTTGGAGAGACACTGCGGAGGAGCGATTAATTAATACACGGCAAGCAGCTGTGGAGTGATGAGGTTGATCCAACCTTGCAAAGGGAAGTGATGTGGTTCCTTGACCAAAAAAAAAAACCTTTACTTTTTTTCCCTTGTTTTTTACTTAACTCACTAAATCACTCTAATGACTAAATTTGAGACTATTATCTCAGAGAATTACTGAGTTCTCGCAAATGTATGACTTTATAATGTCAGAGAATATGTTATTTTTCTGTTTTTTCTCGTAAATGTATCACTAATCTGAGAGAATATCAGAGTTTTTTTTCGCAATTTTACTTAAATCTCTCTATTTTTTTACCTACAAGGCCCCTCATATGCCGCCATAGTTTTGTCTTGAGTTTTGCTCACCCGTGCTCTCGTCTCTCCTGTACTTGCTGAGGTGAGCCATCACCTGACCGGGCTCACAGCCGTCGCAGGTGTCAGTCCCCGAGTGGATATGGAAGGACAGCACGGTCTCTCCCATCTTCACCTCATCTCCGTGCATCAGTGCATGTGGCTCACACTTGGTCTTGGGCTGTAGAAGAAAGATTCATTGATAACGTCATTGCTCAGCTGCAATGTAACCGTTTTACTTAGAGAGCAACAAACCAAATGGAAAAACAAACCAACCTGTAATATCCTGTTGCCGTTGATGACGGTTCCGTTCTGGCTCCCCTGGTCCACCAGCATGTAGCCCTGCTGCTCCTGGTCAAAGTACACCTCTGCGTGGAACTGGACCCACACACAGTTCAGTTAGAAACATCAAATACACAGATTACTTATGAAGTTCCCTGGAGACATTAATAGTGGAGAGAGGTACCTTGCTGACTCCCATTTCTGGTATTCGGATTGCATGGTCCATGTCTTTCTCTCTGCAACAGAAAGACAGCAGGTTGTTTTCTTTATGACTTACAGAGAGATCAATTCTTCATATTTTCACAAAATGAGACATTACATAGTCTCACAAGTAGAGCTGCAACGATTAGTCGATTGACAGAAAAATAATCTGCAACTATTTTGATAATTGATAAAGTAAGTTTTCATGCACAAATGGCAGAAAATGCTGTTTTCAGCCTCAAATATGGAGATTTTCAGCTTTTCTCTGTTTTATGTCATAAACTGAATATCTTTGGGTCTTGGACTGACAAAACAAGACGTTTAAAGACATCACCTTGGACTTTGAGAAACTGGGATGGACATGTTTCACTATTTTATCAAATTTTGATTAATCGAGAAATGTTCTTGTTTTATGTGTCTTTGTAGCTGTCATTTCGCCTGCGCAGGGACTACAGTTGAACTTTAGTAGAGATGACTAAACTGGCACATTTACAGAAATGTATATTAGTATGCAGTGTCCCTCTAACTTTAAACTGTATAAATAAATAAATAATTGGCAGATTAATCGATAACGACAATAATCATTAGTTGCAGTTATTTTTAAGGTATTACTTAAAGACATGTGATTGTCTTTGGTACCGCAGCCTCCGCACTAACGTTTCCCCCTGTGGCAACCCATTCTAAAACAACATGCACTCACTTTTGCTTGGTATGAAATAGCGATGCACCGATATATCGGCCGATATTCACCTTGTAGACTGCAATCGGCATATCAGCAAATAAGATGACATTCATCGATGGCAGTGGCCGATATTTATCTGGCCCAGAATTTCACAGTCTATGCATCCCCAGTGTGAAAGTTTCAAACCTTTTACTGAAATGTAACTCGTGCTGCTACATGACGAGAGAGAAAAAGCACAAACCTGCCAACGGTGGCTGGAGAGTCGGCTGTGATGATGAACAGAGTGCCCACCTGCAGCACTGGAGATCTGACCACTGTCACTCTGACACACGGCGGCCAAATGTCGTTGACTGCAAGAAAAATAAAGCCATCGCATTGTCACGGGAACATGGCGGCCGCAGTAAACAGTTAGGATCAAATGACAGGTGATGATCTAACTAGCTTCAAGTTACTACCAGAACCCAAGAACTGATTATTTTTAGATGTGTGCCCTGAACACTCAGAATGTGGCCTGTTTTCCCTCTCACCTTCATGAGTCTCCATTTCTGACTCCGGGCTTTCCTTGGAGCTGGAGCTAGAAGATGATGAGAGCGAGGGAGTGGACTCCCACTCGTCTTTCTCCGACTCTGTGATCTCACCCTCTTCCGGTTCGCTGTTTCCCTCCGAGCCGTCGCTCCGAGCCGGGCTCTTTTTCTTCTTCCACTTTTTTGACTTGACTTTCTTCCTTTTCTTCCTCGATCTACCCTTATCATCATCATCATCGTCGTCGTGAGAACCGGTTTTCTGCTTCTTCCTCTTTGACGAAGACTTGTCGCTCTCCTCTCGGTGTTTAGAAGAGTCTTTTCTACGCGGAGCCACGTCTGCACTGCGAGACCTTCGCTTCAGTTTTCGTGATTCTGTGGTCCTCTTAGTCGTTTGCTTTTCGACCCAGACAGTTTCTTCTTCTTCTTCCACCTTTACCTCATCAAATATGAGTTCCTGCCATCAGACAGTCAACAGTGAGATTACCATCTCCAGTGATGTTTACTGACAGCAGGCAGGCTGGCTTTGTAGATCACATGTTCCATGTCTGGTACCGTTTGTGTACATGGTTTCAGTCTTCAAAAACAATTCACTATAGACCTCCAAATTACACCAGGGAAATCTTCAGTGATCTAAATATTACATTACACCCAGATTTATGGTGACCAAATCCTTGAGTCATTTGTGGTTTATGATACTGTACAGAGTAACTAATAACTAGTTGTTAAGATCACACAAGCTGTTTGACTGATATCCTACAATATGAAATGACTGAATGCTTTAGGATTCAAATTCCAACTATCTTCCAAATTATTAAAAATGTTATCACTAACTTTAGACCCAACACGACTGTGTGAATCAACACATCACAGTCACAGTGTTATTAGTACTGACTCCTATTGTGATAAAACTATTGAATTAAGGACCAGATTAAAAACTGCATTGCATGCTGGTATTAAAAGTGTACCTCTGTGGGAAGCAGTCTTCCAGTAAGAAGAAATCTTCATTTTAGCCAATGAGTTAGTCACCTCTTGCACCTAGGTCAGAGGATAATCTTTTAGTCAACTAACCTCAAATATATACAAAAAGTAAAAGCATTTGAAGACTGAGACCAATAAAGTCATGAGAATTTGAAACATCACAGTTTTTAAGGGGAACTACAAAGTCAAAAGCCAGCTGTCAGCAAGTATAAAATATATCTATGTTATAATGAACACGTAAAGCACATTTTAAAACAGTTACAAAGTACTTAAACGTAAAATAAAAACATCATGAAAGAACATAAAAGTAGGAATTAACTCAAATAAAGAATACGACAGGATATCAAAACAATAGAACTGATAATTAGACAAACACAGCAAGGAATTAGTTAAGTAAATGCACATTTTTAAAAAGTGCATTTTTAAGAGATTTAAAAAAGGACAAATCATTCCAGAGCGACGGGGCCCTGATAGAAAAGGCCCGGTTTTTAATGTAGATCTTGGGATCTCAAAAAAAAGGATCTCGGGCTACATTTAGGCTCATATGTAATCAAACAGTCAATGATGTACTTTAAAAGTGATAATTAAAATCTTAAAAACGATTTGAAAACGCACGGGTAGCCAGTGTATAAAAGATCCAGGTGTTACATACCTTATCATCCTGGTGTGAGGTTTTCTTGGACCCTTTCTTGAACTTTCTGCCCTTCTTCTCACCCGTGCTCTTCTCTTGGAATGGCTCTGCAGCAGTTTGTGCAGCAGGCACCTCGATCCTGGAATGAAATTGGTATCGTCCGCTCTCCGCATCATAGTAGTAGTAAATGCCAGTGTTGGCATCATAGTACAACTGACTGGCCTGCGGAAGAGGAAAAAACATGTATAAGATCAGAGGACGGGTACAAAATGTCTGTTGGAGAAAAAAAATGCTGCTAAATTAATTCCGCTATAGACAGCCTAATTTTACTGAAAAGGGTGTTTGACGAACCGAGTCGTAGTAGAAGCCCGTGCTGTGGTCGTAGTACATCCCAGTAGTCTCATCAAAGACAAACCCAGTCTGAGTCATGGCCTCTTCAGCAGTGGCCCTCAACATATCAGCTATGGATCCTCCATCACCCTCCTGAAAGACACAATGCCATTTATTAGTCAGAATGTAACCTCCAATTTCTAAATTCCACTTGTCCATTCATAACGGTCAGTAATGATTTAAAAAAACATTTGCAATTACTTCCGCATCAAGTAAGGTTTTAATAAAACAAACCTCTGTTTTGACTGCAACACTGTCACCCGGGTTAGGGTTAGGGTTAGGGTTAGCATCAGCAGCAGTTGCTGCTTCATTAGGTGTTGATGCCTCTGCTGCCTCGCTGCCATCAGCTGCATCCACTGCTGCTGCTGCGTTCAGGCCTTCCTTAGTGTCAGACGCCTCCGGGTTCTGAGAGTAGTCTCCGTAGTAGTAGTTGTAATAATCTGGAAAGGAATATTGAAAAATGTGTAACAGTTTACTCACTCTCTAACTAAGGGAAATGATAATCTAATTTATTTTAATGTAAATACAAAATGAACACACCACTATCTGTCCACACATATTCTGTCTGAGTTTCACTGTCGACTCTGTCTTTATTTCTCTTCTTCCGTTCATGAATCTCTGCGCTCAGCTGGTCCACCTGAAATAACACATTTTTAATCAATTCAATTGGCACACATTCTTGAAACACCCTACTGTAGGCATGTCATGATTATCCTGGCCAAAAGAATTGCGATTCATGATATTATCCTGATAATCAACAAAATATGTTTTAAACTCTTAAAATGGCATTAAAACACACTGGAATCTTTTTACCTTACATTTTGCTTTGTTGGGACATTTTTTCTTGCAACATTATGGCTTTTTTTCTCTAAACATTACAACTTCTTTCTCAAAACATTGCAACTTTTTTCTAGAAACATTACGGCTTTTTTTTCTCAAAACATTAAGACTTTTTCCCTCATAAAATTGTGAGTTTTCCTTTAAGAAACAAATATTTGTATTGCATCACAGATAGGACACTAGTAAACTGCAGTCAATTCGTGAGGATATTCACGATAATGGAAATTCACGACAATCAACTTATTGTGAGTTTTTTTTTTATCATGATCCACGATCAAATCAATTATTGTCCCATCCCTAACCCACGATAATAACATAATTGGATTGTAATTATTGACAATAGCGGATGTGTGGAGCACCTGTCTTGAGGTCATAAGGGTGTAAAAGTATGCACTTACCTGTTTCCTCAGGTCTTCGTTGTAGCTCTCTGTGCTCCTCTGCAGCCTCTCGGACTGACTCAGTTGTTTGTGTAACTTGGACAGCTCGGCTCTGCACTCATGGAGCTCCTGCTTCAGCGACTCCACTTTCAGACGGAGCTCAGACTCTGTGTCCTTTTCTCCATCCTCGTTCTCCATTAGTTCAACTGAAGATGTTAACATTCAACTGTGTAACTTATATAGGAAAGCTTCCTCGGAGTATTAGCCATAGTGAACGGAAGCTAACGCTAGCTCACCTAGCATGTCTTTTTCTGGAGGTTACGTTAATTAATTATTTCAGTAGAGACAGTAGATAGCACAGTTGTCATATACATACGTAACTTATACTACCTATAGATTGTTCAACACAGCACTACTGCTAAATGAGCACATACACGTGTTCACGTTAACAAACGGTGTAGCTAGCGTTAGCTCTGTCTGTGTGGTGCACTTCTTACCGCTTGCGTCGTCTCTTTGGCAGTGAATTTCCTGTCAGCACGACACATGGACCGACCTGAAAGTTGAAAATAAACATTTTGTAACTACTCTGTATTTCCGACACAGTCGAGTACATGTTTTGATGATAATTAGACAGTTACAGTTATAACCGTGGTAATGTTTACTGTCCACCCTGTTCACACAATCGCCATGTACTACTAGCCAACTACGTCACAACGGAAGTACTTCTTCTTCGGGGTTGGCGGACTTCTCCTGACACACCTCGGAGAACTTTACTGCCACCCGTCGACGAAGTAGTTTCATATTTTACCAGTGAAAACGTGAATATGTAGCACATTAATTTGACTCGTTTTACTTTAACCTCTCTTCAAATGGCCTGACCTGTTTTTACTGCAACATATTTTACTACGGAGCCCAGTAAGTGTCAGAAAACAGCATGCAATGCTTTATCTGCTGCTCTCACTTTGCACATTCCTTTATATTTATTCTTGTAGATCTGATCTTCCTCCAGCTGACACAGATGACACTAGCAAAGCACATGCCTGTGATCTACACTGACATGCTGATTATCTTGATTTTAGTGCAGCATTTAAAAAAAAAAAATCGGATTTTTAGATCTTTAGAGGTTCTTGTTATGAGGTTGCTCAATGTCTCAGTGAATTTGCAAGAATATATATTTTTACAGTACGCTATGATAATTGCTAATTAAGGGGATTTTTATTTGATTTAAATGGAAAAGAGCCTGGATCACCAGCCAGGCAAAACAGCAACTGTCCCAGGGCCCCAAAAGCTTCAGGCTCCCTGTGGGTCAAATAGTTTGTGGTAAAAAGTTATTTGGGATTATGCACCAATAAAGCCCCAAATCAAATGATATGCTATGATATGTAAGGTTGGCCTTAAAATGTAACCTTCGTTATTTCAGTTTTATGCTTGCATATTTGCATATTCCTAAATTAATGAGTTAATTTCAATGAACACACTGCAAATCTGGCCCACTAAGAGGTGAGGACATAAGCCCAATTGCTTGTTTACGGTAGACATGGAGTGACAGTGCAATACTGAGCATTTTGAAATTTGAGTGTTGGAGTTTGTTTACAGTGGAAGTGAATTGGGCTCCAAAGGATCATATAACTTAATAACTCATGGACTGTGCTTGATTGTCATCATAAACAACTGTTGTACAGTTGATCAGTATGCAGTAGTGGGCATTATGAATTAGGTCTGCAGGCTGAGTTATATGGACATGAAAGGGCCTCTGTATACATCATACAGTTTATTGGTGAGCATGTTGAATGTAATTTGAGTTTGTACTGTATAAAGGTGTGTCACATAATAGCTGCCATATGCTAATTTTAGGTTTGTGTATGAACTTTGTTCACTAAGTATTTAAATTGATGATTTTTATTGCTATCAGAATATGTAATCAACATTTTCAGCAATGTGCTTTTTGTTATTGATGAGGTGCACTGTCCGGGTGTCACTGTGCACTTTCACCACTAGATGTCACTGCAACACTGACTCTGCTATTTGACAGCTCAGAGTGAAACTGAGGGGAATTATGTGATGCATGAGTACTTTTCTGACCTGAGAAGGTAGTTGCTCATCTCTGGCAGGATGTGGTCATAACTTAAAGTCAAAGCAAAACTTTTTTCAGTTAGAACCTAGTTACTGATGCATGTTCATCTCACACTGTTCAGTTTGTCACTGTCCATATCTGCAGTCAGAGGGCTGACACTTTAGTCTCCCTCTCAGTTGTGATAAGGCAAAAGTCAGGACTATATGCTGCTAACAAAGGCTAGTTGTTGCACACACTTGCTTCACTTGTCCTTCCTCTTTCTCCTCTGTTCCTCAAACACACACACACACACAACTATTCTCTGGGTCACATTTTGAGTCACTTCCTTCCTCTCTGCGTGTCTACACTTAATTCAGCTCCAGAGGAGGGGCTGTTGTGTAATGATGTGGCTCCACTATTGTCCTCTAAAAATGAAACACCGTCTCTATTTATGGCCAGGGTGTATAAAGTACGGTACCGTAGACAGTGTAACTATACCATGTGCTTATGTGCAAATGTTGTCTCTACATTCTTTCAGACACTTGAGCTGTGAAGTTACTGGGCGGCTTTGTCTGAGAAATATTGTTACTGGATGTGAAGCCTGACATGGAGACTAGACATAAATCTGTCATTAGTCACATTTGTACAGAGACTTCAGGCAGCATTCGAGTTGTTGTTGAGAAAAAGTTTCAGGTTGAGGAGGCCAGAGTTGTTTTCCTTCTTTCTGTTTTCTCAAAAATGGCTTTTGGGTTCCTCCCAGTGTGTTTGAAATCTGAGCTCTTTTGAGTTGTATTTGGGTTTTGGTGGAGCATCAGACTCCTTGGCAGGACCTCTGATGGCTGTGGTGGTATAATGGGGTGGTCTTTTATCTGGAGACACACGCAGCTGCCTCACGCTACCTACTGATGTTTATTGATGCCATTTGTAGACTAGAAAAGAGGCATAACGCTGCCATATGTGTATGGCTGTATGACTGGTTTGTTTTTAAAGGAGTGAAAATGATGGCAGTGCTCAGTTCATGTTTTTTAGTGTGTTTCTAAAATAAACTGACAATGAATAGTTATGAGTTTATGTTAGGAATGGTAATAGGAACCCTTTCTTATGTAACCCACTTATCCTTGGCTACCATGGGGCTTCACTGGCCCCTCACCACTGGTACAGGGAGCCATTTGGAATAAACAGAGAATCCATGGAAACAAAGAGTGTGATGCTCTTTCCACCACAAACAAAAATAACCTCCACAGATGCAGAAAACACATCACTATCACACCTTCCTTTTAAGGTTTCTCTTGTGTTGTAGCTTTGTTTATTAATGACCTAAGTGTTGATCAAAGATTATTGACATGGATTGCTGCTTATAATATGTGGAAAGACAGTAATCAAGTCTTCTAATGAGCCTGTTAGGGTCTCCACTGTGGCTCAGTGACTTCAAAAATAGGAAAGCCTGGTGCTTTTGTGAGCAAACATTTTATAGACAAGAAAGAAATACTAATCCTAGAATAAAGGCACAAATTGATCCTCGTGCTCCAGTGATAATCTCTTTGTACTACCCCATAATTACTACTACTTGCACATGATCAGTGCAAGCAGGGATCGCCCTCACCTTCACCCCAACCTCAAGCCCCACCAGACCCAGATGGTAAATAAGTGGGCAGAGGACAAACTCCACCCTTTCTGGTCCAATGTGGAAACTCTGAGTCTGACTGAGGCACGTGTGTCTTTGCTGCTCCTCCGCTGGAATTTGGGAGGAGTTTAGCTGCTGCGTGGCCAAACCAAACCTTGGAGGAGTTTCTGAAGGGGGAGTACATTATTAGAAAGCAATACACAGATGATGCATTAGCATGTTGTGTTGTCACAAAACAACACAAAAACATAAAATATACCATACAGATGTTCTTGAAAAAGCACAGAAGCTGTGGCCACATTGAAGCTCGGATGTGTTTTTTTGCTTTGAAAACTCACATCAAAATGGCGATTGTTAGACTTTAGCTGAATAATCAAGACACAGTGATATGAATGCATGTACGGTTCTCGAGATCAGAGTAAGAGAGGAAGGACCTCGTTTTTTAAATGCTCCTCAGTTGGAGGAAGCACGATTAGAAAACACTCGCCACAGGTCACCGTACCCAGATTTGAGTGTATGGACTTTGGAGGAGCAAATATTATTTGTGTTTTTTTTAGCTGGAGAAAGTTTTGGGACATCCAGCACTTGATTTCCGATAGACAAGACGTTTGGTTGGTGGGGTGGCCTGTAGCTCACTGGGTTAGAGCGTGCGCCCCATGTAGGCCGAGTCCTGCAGGGGCCCGGGTTCGAATCAGGCCTGTGGCCCATTGCTGCGTGTCGTCCCCTCTCTCTCCCCACTTTCCTGTCAGTCTTCAAGCTGTACTATCATAAAGGAAAAATGGCCCAAAAAATAACGTTAAAAAAGGTGACATCACCCATAGTGAATGTTGTGTCTGTCCTCCACCAAAAAACAACCCCATAGGTCGTTTGTACAAGCAGCTTATTACGACCCATATTTACGTTTATTGTGGTGGCGATCTCTAGTGGCTATAGTAATTATGGTGGGACCAAAGGAGGAAGTCAGGTGATAGAGTATAAAGCGCGCAAAAGTCCACATAGAGAGGAAGTCAGGGTGGATACAACAAACACAGGACTTTCACACTGGAGATCGCTGTTCGTGTTTGGTGTGACACCAAAAGTCAACATTGACTTATTTTAAGTTAACTTGTAAATGCGTCACGTTCTCTGTCACATATTGTAACTGAAGTAAAGTAACAAACATACTTATTTAAACCTAGTGTTGGTGCCTAAACCTAACCAAACTGCAGCCGTTACAATTTAAACCAGAGGCCACCGCAGTAAGTAAGTAAGTAAGTAAGTAGCACTTCTCACAGTGATGGACTCACAAAGTGCTTTACAGGTTAAAATACATAACAACAATAATCAACAGTCAATCAATAGCACATACAATGAAATACAATGACAGGATTACAACGGCAACACAACACAAAAAGCTAAACAGCTAAACGCCTGTCTAAACTGCTTTTTGAAAATGTCCACAGAGGCCGCAGCTCTCAGGTCCTGTGGAAGAGCGTTCCACGATCTGGGAGCTACAGACTCAAAGACTCGGTCACCTTTGGTTTTGAGCCTGGTGCGGGGGACCAGGTCAGCTGACCTCAGTGACCTGCTGGGAGCGTGTGAGCGGAGCAGATCACACAGATCAGCAGGTGCCTGACCATGCAGGGATCTATATGTGATTACAAGAACCCTGAACTGGATCCTGAAATTAACAGGAAGCCAGTGCAAGGAGGCCAAGGCAGGAGTAATATGACATGATTTCCTTGACCTGGTCAATAACCTGGCAGCAGCATTTTGGACCAGTTGCAGGCGGTGCAGGGATGATTTGCTGAGTCATGTAAAAAGAGAATTGCAATAGTCCAGGTGTGATGAGACAAAAGCATGTATAATAATTTCCAGCTAGGCAATCCAACAAAAATGCAACGATATCAAATGGAGAGCTATGATCAAGAAAAAATTAAATAGCACAATCATCAGCATCAGCTGTCACAGTGTTTCTGATGAGCCTTTTTCCATTAGCGGTTTATCTTTTTTATGTCATGGGTCTCTTGGTCTACACGGAGAATCCTCTGTTGATACTAGCACCTGAAACTGGCCCAGACATAGCCCCCCCGAGGTGCGATCTAAGATCTAAGACCGGAAGTGAGAATGGAAATGCAACTGGCCTTGGCACACACAAGCTCGCCCGTGATTGGCGCAGTAGTGGAAAAGCAGCTATTACTGAGTGGCTTTGGCTTTTTTTTAGCAGCGTTACTTACGTTAGAGAACAGTCTCTAATAATGTTGAGGTATTTCAGACACACATCCTGAGTAATGTCCTGCTTTCTTTCTTTCCTTGACAACATTTAACATTATGTACCTGTGTCAGATGCAACAATGGGTTTTTACCATCCATTAATGAGTGCTGTGTTCAGTGGTCTGAACTGTTACCGCAGACACATTGAATCCAGCCAGGTAGATCTCCTGGGGCTAACCACCAGAACTGGTTTCCCTGGTCATGCATGCATGCCACTGTATGGGAGAAACACTTAACTGTTTAACAGCCTGGGGGAGCAAGGAAAGATCTAGCCCCACATTCCTAACCTCTCTCTGGGCTATAAAATGTGGAGCCCCAACAGTCCAGCTCCTCCTCCTCCTCCTCCACCTTCTGTGTTTGTTTTTTGACTCCCTCCTTCTGCTTCAGAGTGGAAGAGCGGCCTGACAGGATCGTACCATTCTCCAACCACAGGGGAACTCATTTAGTTGAGCAACGAGAAGCTGCATTCATTTTTAGAGCATCGAGCTTCCTGTCTCCCCCCGCTGTGTTTTTTGTCAGTGGATCGTCCCGAGGTGGAGGGGAGAGGTTGGGAGGGGGGGTGTTCAGCAGAGGAGAGAGTGAGAACAGCATTTTGAAACCCAGCTGATCAGAGCTGTGGTATTCTGCCACTGAGGCAGAGGCAGAGGGAGCGTGACTGGGAGAAAGAGAAAAGAGAAGAAAGAAGCTCAAGTCCTTGTGAGCTTTAAGGCTGAGAATATACCAATAGAAGAGTTGAAAAGAATTGTCTCCTTCCTTTCATGGGAACCTGGGAACTCGTGTGACGAGAGAAGCTCTGTGGAAAGATGTGAGAGCCGTTGGCAGGGTGGAAATCTGAGGAAGAAACGCAGAGAAAAGGATCAGTCAGGCTCTGGAAACCAGTCCAAGGAGTCCTTGTGAGTCGGAAAAGAGAGAGGGTTGAAGAACCCCCGTGGAAAGAGGAGGGATGTCTTGGCTGTCACCCGTGTCATGGGCCAAATGGACATGGACGGCGGTGCGAGGGGGAGAGGAGGGAGAGGAGGATGAAGAGGGGCAGGAGGCCAGTGAGGAGAGGGAACAACGTGGAGAGAGAGGAGAGGAAGAGGAGGAGGAGGAGGACAGATCTCAAGGCTGCAGGCAAGTGTTGTTCTGGAGCCCTGAGACTACTGACACTGTGATTCACACTGTGTGGAGGGGACATTTTCACACATGCATGTGTGTGTGTGTGTGTGTGTGTGCGCATGTATCCACCTGTCACATTGAGGAATCTCTAATATTATGAAGGTTAGGAAAAGAGGGGAAAAAGACATCTGTTGGCTGTTGTCGTGCAGCGCTGACACGTTTCTGGTGTGGCTGTGGTTTAGGCCGTCACAGTGTTTTGACTGAATGTTTTTCTGACACTACATCCTCATTTCTGTGGCCTCACAGAAACAAAACACACTCCAGCACTGCAGTCAAGTACGGTTTAGTTAAGTGATGTAATCATTGCTCACAAACATGACACACGCTCAAGGCATATCTGCTCCTCGTGTCTGCTTTGATGACCGTATTATCTTGACCATTGTTCCACTGTTCACAACTACTGTTGTGTCAACTTCCACACTTTTAACATTTTATTGATCAGATAATGTATCACCGCTCTACCCTTAAATGCCTGTTTGTTTACTATCCCAGCAGTTATCTAACCAGAGTCGCATCAGTATCTAACTGCACTGTGATGTGGCTCCCTGATGTGATTGGATCAAATTGAGTGTTGCTGCTCTACAATGTTAAAATCACAAGTCAGTGTTGTAAAGAGTCTGTGTGAAGTGTATTTCAAACTGTATTCAGTTGCATCAGTGCAGGATCATACTGTATAGTGCTAAAGATGTGACAGGAAGGAGTGGGCTGCTCTATTTCCTCTCTCTCTCTCTCTCTCTCTCTCTTTCACTTAATATTTTTTTCTTTCTCTCCATTACTTGCATGAATAGTAACCAGAGTAAGGTAGAACAGAGATGGATTTGGGACAGCAGAGACTTGTAAAGGTACATAAAAGTCATCTTTGGACATGATACATAATACTAGAAATATAAAAACGTGTATAAGATTATATTCAGTACACTTCAGATTTGCATTTAACCTTTATATAACCAGGAGAGTTGCAAGTGAGACCTGGCCAAGACGGGCAGCAGCACAAAAACAAATACATAAGCCTAGTTACAGACAGAAAACACAAAACAGACAAGAATATGGAACGCACATGTCAGTTACGTCACTGGGTAATTTTAAAAACATTGACATCTTAATGAGTCTGCCTCTAATTCTTTCATTCTTGATTTGAAAGCATTTAGTCATTCTGCAACATATTATGCCACAGGGTGCAGAAAACACAAATGCCCTTATTCCACTTTCTGTACAGGCATTTGGGACAGAAAGCATATGAAAGTCCTGCACTTTTTTTGCGTGATAAGGACACATAGTATGGGAGCGCACAAAGAATTGCCTTGTATATAAAGGTGTACCAATGACAGAGCCTCCGGGTGGCCAGAGCAGACCATCCTACCCAGATTTGAATCCAAAACAGCAGCGACACTTTTGTAGTATAATCTTTGCTTAATGCAAACAACTGATAGTTTTACCCCTTTAGGCCTCTAAAAAAGACTCAAATCGAACAACGTTAGAAGGGAACATCACTCTTTGGTTGAACTGCTGTGATAAGGAGTCTCACACACACACACACAGCAGGGAGGGAATACAAGTAAAGAATTGCATTTGTCCTCATACTTGCACATATTGCATATTTTAATGCAGTTAGTGCAGTTCTCTTTATGCAAGTCGTCTTTCACAGTGCTGAATAAGCCTTTTGCGTTTGAGTGCATACTGTAGTTCCACTATTTATAATGCGATCACTACTCCTCAGTTATAGAGGGATTTTTCTTCTCCTCCTTCTTTCTCATGTTTTGAATGTTTGTAAAGTTCATGCTCTCTCTCTCTCTGGCTTCCACAGCTCTGACTCAGAAAGTCATTTTGACACTCCTGAAGCAGCAACTCCTGTCCGCGCCCCTCCAAACTTCCCAGGAGAGCTGGAGAACAACAACACTGATGCAGACAAAACAGGTGAGGCCACTGCTGAGCAAATAAAAGAGAGCGAGAGCGAGAGATAAGGAGAGGCAGAGTCAGCATACTGTTCAAGACATAAATACACTGCAGCAACACCTCGGGGTAGCTGAAGGTTCTCATTAGCATTACAAATATTAAACAGACCACAAGAAATGTCTTTCAAGTACGTGGCACATATTAATGACAGAGTGTCCCTCTTTGAAGTTGCCATGGAAACAAGAGTCTTTTGATGTTGCTCTGGATGTTCAGCCATCACGTGTGTGCATGTCTTTATAGTCAACAAAAGGAGAAAAAAGAAAATCAAAAATGTGACAACTAAGTCATCTTTATACGATAAAACAATCGTTTTAAATCGCACATTTGGGCAAATATGAACTCCACTGCTGAGTCTGAGCTGTGTGCGTGGCATATCAGGTTCAGTAATTGGATACATATGCAGTCTGGCTGTCTCAGGAATGTACCTACCTACTGCATTTTAGCTTTAAATTGTACTTCACCTGCCTTTTTTTTAACGATGAGTACCACCATACAAATGTATTTTACAGGTACATAACTAATACCTAAGCAGTGAAGCATGTCCTGCATGCTTGGTATGTAAGCTGGCATGCACACTGAGTTTTGGGTGTGATGACGGCGGAAGCGTTGTCATTGTCATTTGAATCAGTGAGAGGAGGAGCCTATAGCAGAGTGTGGGAATGGCCTTTGCTCTGGAATTCAACAGGTTCAACAAAAGCTTTGGTTCTCCCCGTTTTGTATTGGTAACTGATAGAGGTCACAATGAGGGGGAGTGACTGAACAAAGCTTGCTATCAGGCCGAAACCATCACGGAGCTCGCTTTTTAACCTTTTAACACCCACTCCTTTTTTTTTTTGATTTTTCGCTATTTGGAGTATCCCCCTGTGGAAAAGCTTATAACAAAAAGCTGTAAGGCCAAAATGCATGCATGTATGTGAGGCTTCATTTGAAAGGTAACATCTTCTAGTTTCTGAAAATGTGCTTGTTTAGCATGTGGCTGAAACACAACCTAAACAATGTTTTGGTCCTTGTCTATAGTAAGTCATATTTGAAAAACAATATCTAGAACTATGCAAATCACCACATACCTTTTACATCTTGTCAGCTACGCCTGTCAACGCCTGTCAACCATGCATCTCCTCTCTTAATTAAAATGACTTACGTTAGTACAAACACATCACACATTCATTTTTCTCCCATATAGACTGTCAAGTAGCGCTTTATTAATCTGCCAGATTTTTGAACGGGGTTCAGCAGGACGTTGAGAGAGCAAAGTTCACGTAATATAATAAACAAACCAAGTTAGGCCTCCGAAACAACAGACTCATGCTGGGATGGGACGCAGGTCCACAGCTGACTGTAACGTCTCCTCCTCAGCGGCTGTACTCATGTCAGCAGAGAAAAAGGCGTTTTTAAAAATCTTGTGTGTTCAGCTCTCAGTACCTTTGTAGCTGAATCCCTGGTTTGAAGTCTCCTGCGTCGTTGCTTTTTCTTTCAGATATCTGCTCTTTTATGTTTAAGTTTTGCTTTTAGTTGTAGAAATTGTTGTTGTGTTAAGTGCCATGGTCGTGTCTAATGTAACCCTAGATGTGCAAAAAAACAGCAATGGTCAAGTGTGCTGCTTCACAATAAAAGCTTTTAAATAACAAAATAATGGGGCACTTTTACTGTGAAGAATTTATAGGAAATTAAATATTTTCTACCACTCCTTTACCACTCTACAGCCCCTTGTACCCACTGCACACTGACAGAAAAAAAAAAAAAGACAGCTCGATTTGAATAATCTCCCTCGAATTGAGGGGTGTGTGACTGATGATTTGAATCTCCGACTTTTAGGGGGCAGCCTTAATATAGACGATAGAATGTGTATATAAAAAAAGAGATATGAGGTAATACAGTCAAAAATATGTACACAAAAAGAAGATGGTCGCCGGTGGAACAGTGAGTTTTAAGAGCTCAAGGAAGTTTTTTAGGAGACCATCAATGACCGGAGGCAGTTGCTTGTTTTGGTAAACCGTTCCTGTAAAACAGCTCCAACAACATTTTCCTAAAGTGTACACTGTGAAGGTCAATCAGTATGGAGCGAGGAGGGAGTTCACTTTTGTTTCAACTACAAACATCCCTTCCTGCAGCTGCAAATGAGGAAGTTTTGAATCCCGGCAGGCAGGAGTTAAAGACACTTTCTTTGAGTGTAAACATGTTGATGGCTGTTTGTCTGTGCCCATCCTCCATTTCTACATCAGCACCAGTCTATGCATGATGTGACTGTTTATAAATATTTAATTGCTAGTTGAAGACTTTGTCAAAGCCAAAAAGGCACGGGGCGTTAACTTGATTACAGAAACAGATGGATGCTTGAGGTTTGCTGGATGGTTGGATGCATCTGTGGTGAAATGCAGGATAATCTGATATTTGACAATTCAATATAATACTATTTCTATATAATTACTAAATACTATTTAGCAGAGGTGTGGACTCGAGTCACAAATTCAAAGACTTTAGACCCGACTTGACAAAATCAAAAAAGACTTGCAACTCAACTTTGACTTTAACAACATGTGATTTCACTGGGACGTGAGCCTTTTGGCTTGAAAATACTTGATACTTTACCCCAAGCCCAAAGATTAGAAAGTATGTCATTTAAAAAGTGTGGCATTTCCCTTCTTTCCTCCATAAAATAGAGCTATTCTAGAACCTATCCATTGTTTTATTTCATTTAGACATAAAACATGCAACAGCATACAATATCAATTTAAAGGAAGAATAGTCTTACAGAAAATGTCTTACAAATCTGACTTGCAAATCAATGACTATTTAACATTGTTTGGGTTTTATAAACATTGTAAAAAAAAAAAGTGCTTTAAATTCAAAGATAATCATTATTATTACATAGATGTGTGATTGACTGAAAACAACTACTATGCACAGGTACATACGTTTTACACATACTAAAATCAATGCAGTATATCATAACTAAATGCAAAACAATTCATTTTATGAATCAAATTAGGCCACATGTTTTGCATATTATTGCAAACAGGCACTGCTGTGTGAGTATCCCTGCTGCGACATGTTGTGCCTTTATAAACAAAGAGTGAGAAAACAAAAGGGGAGTCTTGTGCTTTTCCACTGAATATGCATGTGGACGAGGACATGTGTGTATGGGCATGTTGGACTGCAGGAATACTTGACAAATGACACTGTGGCGACATGTTGATGTGAGTGGAAGTAGGTAGAGACGCAGCAGGCTGTGCTAGTCTCCTAGCAACATAATATTACATGAATATGGCGAGTATGACAGGCACACTGAAATATGTTTGATGTGTGAAAAGGTTCCCCGGAGGCAGTAATTACTTCACAGCAGCCGCTGTCCCTGTGGTCCTCAACACAACACTTTCTTTTTTCTCCTTCCCTAATGCGTTACTTGGTTTAAATGGCATGGCCCTCATAAGACATCACCATGGCAACAGCATCAATAGTTGGCTGGCTTGTAACCAATCAGATGTCACCTACATCTGAGTTTAGATTTGATTGGAGAGATTATCACGGGGAAGAAGTGTGCATGCAGTTTTACTTTTTGCATTTTGTTTTGTTCAAGGGACAACTCACTCCCCTGCTATTTATCAGTCTAGATTGTTTTGGTGGAATTTGCCCAGTGTTGGAGATATCGGCTGTAATGATGTCTGCCTTCTCTGACATATAACGTAACTGCTTGTGGTCCATGAGTAGATGCACGCTTCCTTCTGCGCAGTGATACGGTTGGCGGGTGTAGTTTGGTGGAAAGAAAATAGTTCCTACATGAAACTGCTCACAACAAGGTCTGTGGATTATCTGGAGTAACCGGGTCATGATTTGTTATTTATTTATTTATTTATAGAAAACATGAATTTCAGTGAATGAAATAAGATGCACTATACAATAATATAGCTAAAAGCTCATTTTCATCACCAGTCCCCGGGCAGGTGAACAGTAATACAACAGTATAAACAGCACATACATTACATACAACAAGCATTATAAAATATGGTCCACTATGTACACAGTCACAGCAGGATGCATATGGTATTTACAGAATAGTTGAACTTATTTGATTAATTAGTGAGGGTTTATAAAATTAAGATTAGTGATTGCATGCCTCTTCAGCACGTTGGAAAAAGAAAATGAATTGGAAGGGAGTTCCATTTTTTTTATAGTTTTAATGGAAAAGGCCGACCATGCAAATGTTGTGGATCTCAAGGGAATGACACAGTCGCCTGTAGTTCAGGTCCTTGTAATTCTGCTTCTCAGATCCGAGTTTAATAAAATACTTTAGAGCTGTGAGTGATTTTATAAACTAAGCGTACGTCAGAGAAAAACATAACATTTTCGAGGCTCAACAGCTTGAATTTGGTAAGTATATTGCAGTGGTGGTAGTGTTGTGATAGAGGGAGTATAGGGCCTTCAGGGTACTGGTGCTGGCCTGGGACCAGCTTGTGGTGCAATAGGCCAGATGAGAGAAGATCATGGAGTGCAGAAAAATCTGGGCAGCTTCTAGGGAAAGGTAATGTCAGATGTGTGTTTGAAATGCTAAATTTAAGAGTGTTGGACATCTTTTTGACATGTTTTTTAAAAGTTTGGATCTAAAATAACTCCCAAGTATTTAAATTGATTGACAGTTAAATTTTTTGTGGAAAGAGACATTGCTGTTGAGTTTTTCAAATGTATTGTTTTGGTGCTTTGAGCACCACAAGCCGAGTGCCATCTAGTTCTATTATATTGGAGAGAAGCCAGACATCTCTACAGCCGATATCTCCAACACTCGGTAAATCACACCAAAACAATCTATATTGATAAATAGCACTACACGTAAGAGGAAAATATGTATTTATGATTTTTTGGGGGGTGAACTGTCCCTTTAATTCTGGTGTATTTTTCTCACATGTCTTCTTCAGATGTGGATCAGGAGGAGCACCTGATAGTGACCGCTCCTGTTTGGGATCAGGATATTTTGCTCGGCCACAGCATGGGTCAGGATGAGCCTGTGGCCCCCATGGGTGGCCCACTGGAAGTTACCATCCAGACTCTGGGAGCAGAACAAACGGAGAATCTCACAGAAGCCTTGGGCTCTGTGGCTGTCCCCGATCCATCCTCTGTGAAGGAAACGCATGAAGTGACTAAATCCACAGCGCCACCCTTAGACCCACCCGAAGCCCCGGCCCCCATGCTGGTTGCAGAGCCTGTCGCGGAGGTGGCTCCGGCTCCGGCTCCAACTCCGTCTCCGTCTCCGTCTCCGCCTCCTGCTCTTG
>JAOVVB010238096.1:0-22687 GCA_028570985.1 Heterobranchus longifilis | reverse complement strand
ATTATGTTCTTACTGTTGCTTTTTTTTTCTTCTGCTTACATGTTTTTTACTGTCCACTTGCTTTTTCACTGTTTAATGCTTAAAAAAAATTTTTTTTTTTTTTACTGTTTATGTATTTTTATATTTTTATACTGTCACTTTTGTATTGCACTATCCCTTTGCTGCTGTAACACTGTAAAATTCCCCACTGTGGGACTAATAAAGGATTATCTTATCTTATTGAGAGGTGTTTCTAATATTTTGTCCACCCCATTAACATACATGAGAGGGCCAGAATATTAGAAACACCTGTCAATATAATACCATATAATATACATAATAATAACATAAAATAGAATTATTACCTTTCTGACAAAAACTGAACAATTCTAAGCTTCATAAAAGTAGAATTCATGGCAGAGCTGTTGTATTGGATTGTTCAACGATTAGTTGATTAATTGATTAGTCGATCGAGAAAATTAATTGGCAACTATTTTGATCATTGAATAATTATTTTAGTACTTATTAATTTTGTCTAACAACAAAGCTAAACATTTGCTGGTTTCATGCTTCTTAAATGTGAGAATTTGGTGCTTTTCTTTGTCAAAAATGATAATAAACTGAATAGCTTTCGATTTTTGGATGGTTGGCTCAATAAAATAAGACATTTGAAGACGTCACCTTGGACGCTAGGAAATTACACAGGGTATTTCTCACTATTTTCTGACATTTTATTGACAAAACGACTAATCGAGAAAATAATGGGAGATTAATCGATAAGGAAAATAATCATTAGTTGCTGAGTGGTAAAAGTATAATGTAAGAGGTGGAGGCAGGGAATTTTAGTGACAGAGGAAATTCCTTTAAGACAAGAAAAGGGTCTCACACTCTGGCTCCATATGCATTTTTCATATTTATTTGATGACGACAAGATCAGGCAACAAAGGGAATTCCTGACCACAATGTTAGGTAAAATATACTTTAAATGTACATTAAATAATGTATTAAGTGAATGCATGTTGTCTTTAGTGTCTGGTGACCTGGGAGGGGGACAAGCTGGTGTGCATTCAGAAAGGAGAGAAGGCCAACCGTGGCTGGAAACACTGGATCGAAGGAGACAAACTCTACCTGGTGGGTTGACTGTATATCTGTCATGATAATTACATTTTTGTTGCAATATGTGTTGCTGGATAAAAGAGAAACATGTTGGATTTTGTATTGCACAGCAGACTGTGATTGTTACGTATGATGAGGACAGTTTTAACACTGTTATTGCTCTCATTTTTCCCCCCTAATTATCTGTCTTTCCTCCCACAGGAGCTGACGTGTGAGGATGTAGTTTGTGTGCAGGTGTTCAAGAGAAAAGAATAAACGGCAAATATCTATTTTTACTCTGTTATCAAGGTCTTTGTTTGCTCCTCAATAACATGTTTTTCACAAACGTATGAACAAAATCAATTTTAAGTCTGGGTGTTTACAATGGGTCTAACATCAGAAAAAGTGAACGTAGTTGTAGTAGTATTACCTTACATGAGGTGGCTGCAAGACTAATGTCTAACTAATCAGTATTTTTCATTCTAAAACACTTAATAAAATAATAATTAATGCATTGAGGGAGAGTAACAGCACATACTGCACAAAAGACTAATGAACTGACTCTTAGAAGAGTTATAATTTTCACATTGTTTGATCAGTTACCAATAAAACACATCTTACATCAGTGGGGTATTTTATGAACCAATGCTTAAATCGCCATCTGCTGGAAAAGTATGGTAGTATCTTGGAGGTGAAATGACATGACATCTAATAATACGACAAACATCATTACAACTTTTAACTAACTTTCTGTGTCTGGAAAAGTTGATGCAACTGATGATACTGCCACTACTGTTAAACAAACTAGATGGTTTAAAGTCACACATTTAATTAGTGTTTTTATTCTAAAGTAAATCCACACCATGTGCATATAATGGATGTGCAAAGTGATTGTTTTCAATTCATTTCATGGTTTGTTGGGAAACTAGTTGGCAGATGGTTAAGTATATTATTTCAATAACTCCCACACCTCTTCATTACAGTATCAGCACTCTTTTCTAGCCATAAAAAACAATTTGAGAGGGAGGAAAGGAGATGAGATGGAGGAGGAGGCATGCATCAGCTATGAGTTCAATTTTTTCTGTACATTTCCTATGACGGGGTTGAAATTCATAGATCATCTCGTGTCTTTGTTTTTGTTAATAACAATACCAAGGTAAGTGACTGAGTCATTCACATGAATGTTACAAACAGAGTGAACGTTACACTCGTTTTTTAGCTCAGACTGGCTTACGTGTCATACACAACTCACGCGAGATTACGTTTCAGGAAGTTCCACGTCAGTATCCAGCAGTGCTGTGTTCACTGAAGTCGCAACATTTTGACCCCGATTGCAACTAATTTATCTGATTTTATTGTGACAACAGGGGGATAAAACATGGTAAGAGACATTTAAAATACTCCCCAGCATGTTTTGATTTACGTACAGGTCATCCGAGGCTCCTGGTTTATTTTTAAAAGGACAGTGAAGCTGTCAAATAATAATGCATTATTGTAAATAGCTTAGCTTAGCTTAGCGGCTAACTAGCTTGACCATGAGAGCTTGTACCTAACGGCTATCAATATAACCATGGCTGGATGTAAGCTTTAGTTATATGTGTGCTTTGAGTCACTTTTCGAATGAATTATTATAGGATGTATACGTTTAGGATTATTGGAATCACTGAAACGGATTAGGCTCAATGTTAGCATGCTAACGGTTATTTTGGCTGTACTACCTGTCGTATTATTCCGGGTCTTTACTACCGAGTTGTTACCAAATGTCCATGTAAAGCCACTCATATTGAGAGTTTGAACAGCGTAGGAAAAGACCCCGATGTCCTCTGTCTTTTTTCAGCCTCTGAGGCTGGACATAAAGCGGAGGCTGACAGCCAGGTCTGACCGAGTGAAGAGTGTGGACCTTCACCCAACTGAGCCATGGATGCTGGCCAGTCTGTACAACGGCAGTGTCTGTGTGTGGAACCACGAAACACAGGTGTGATCACTAATCAGTGGGGCCCCCATACAAAGTTGCACTACACACAGTATGAAAACACTGATGACATTCACATCCACGCTTGAATAGTATTGTTATTATTGTTATTGCATAGTCAAAGATTTAACTAAGACATAAAAGCAGTGGTGATGCTGCAAACCTGAACTGAATCAACAATGATCTTTTTTTTTACCAGACTCTCGTCAAGACCTTTGAAGTATGTGACCTCCCTGTCAGAGCTTCTAAGTTTGTGGCAAGGAAGAACTGGGTCATTACAGGAGCGGTGAGTTACATGTTTGTGTTGGGATCACAACTCTGACATCCATAACAAATTGGTAGGGCTGCAACTAACGATTATTTTCATTATCGATTTGTTATTTTCTTGATTCATCAGAAAATAGTGAAAAATGTCCATCCCAGTTTTCCAAGGTGATGTCAGGGCTTTCCACAATATATGGAGTATCCAGCCAACTGTTTGGCTGCCAGCTGGTACTTATGGAAAGCTCTGTGATGTCTTTAAATGTCTTGTTTTGTCCCAAACCCAAATATATATTCAGTTTAATATGATAGAAAACAGAAAAAAGCAGGAAATCTCCACATTTGAGAGGCTGAAAACAGCCTTTTCTGCCTTTTTGCATGAAAAATGACTTTATAATGATTAATCGATTATCAAAATAATTGACGATTAACTAATCATTGCAGCTCTACAAGTAGTATAAACCTGAAAGTATGAACTTAAATTTGTGTGTTGGTTTAAGTGATGTGGGCATATGCAGAAAAACCTTGAGCAGTGGTATCATCACATCAGTGATTTCATATAGGCTTTATATCTGATTATCTTTCTATACATTTTTCTTATTGTGTTAGACTCATACAGCATATACCACCACTTATTTTGTAATGTATTAATATTCAAACATTTTTTTCTCCCTGTGTAGGATGACATGCAAATCCGAGTGTTCAACTACAACACCTTGGAGCGTGTGCACATGTTTGAGGCCCACTCTGACTACATCCGTTGCATCGCTGTCCATCCCACCCAGCCCTATATCCTCACCAGCAGTGGTACGCTAGTAAACTTAGGATGTCTTGATTCATAGCATGCTCTTCTCACATATTGATTAAAAAAACCCAGTGTCCTCAAATGCATGAGTATAGCGTGCACACAAGCATGAATGTATTTCTGTGCAGATGACATGTTGATCAAGCTGTGGGACTGGGAGAAGAAATGGTCGTGCAGCCAGGTGTTTGAGGGTCACACTCACTATGTCATGCAGATTGTCATCAACCCCAAGGACAACAACCAGTTTGCCAGTGCCTCACTGGACAGGACGATTAAGGTAGGGGCCACTTGCTGTTGTCACATTTACTGGTGCTCATTTTATCTTGTCATTGTGTGAGTGCTGTGGGACACCCAGATCCTACTGCAGTACTGCAGCTTCTTTAATGACTATAGATTAAGCACTTTCTTGCCTTAAATATATGTATAACTAGAAGGGTTCTCCTTGGCTCATGCTACACCCTTCCACCAAGTTTCATGAAAATCAGACCAGTAGTTTTAGTTTTAGAGAGTTTCGTTTTTAAAGGTCCCTGAAGTGCATTTAGTGATTCTCTGCCTTGTCCTCTGGGTTGATTTCAGGTTTGGCAGCTGGGATCTTCGTCTCCCAATTTCACTTTGGAGGGTCACGAGAAGGGAGTCAATTGTATTGACTACTACAGTGGAGGAGACAAGCCCTACCTCATCTCAGGGGCTGATGACCGCCAAGTAAAGATCTGGGACTACCAGGTGAGAAAACCTTTCATTCACTTTTCTTCACAGGACGGTTTGAGTAACACACAGAACACTGATTATGTCACTAATAATATTAATACTAATACTGCTCATACTGCTCATACTGTATATGTTTAGTGTATTCATAACCCTTACTGCAAAACTAATTTTACCAGCCACTCAATAGATTACCATTGGGTTTTTTTTAGCCACTTGCATATTTTACCAGCATTTGACTAGTAAATGGTGCTAATTTTGGTCCATGCCCTTACTGTTTATTCCACATGGCACATATATATATATTTCATATTCTATTTATTCTGTAAATTCTGTACATTATTGTGCACTTTATTGTTTTTTGCACTTCTGTTTAGATGCTAAACTGCATTTCGTTCTAATCCTAATCTCATAAGCACTTAAGCAGAGCACGGGCTAATTTCCTGCTGAAAAAATAGTCTTTTATTACATTATGTTTAATACAAAGTCACTGATTATAGCTTACTAAAAGAGTTGATAGTTATAAAAAAGAATGCATGATTTCATTATTGATCAGCTACATCCTTTCTGTGAGCAGGGCTTCACTGCTTCTCAGCATCAGGGAACTTAAAAAAATAAAATAAAATTAAGACGTTTTTAAACTAATATGTGTTGTACAAGTAGTAACTTTATAGCTGTGACACTTGACTTACTGACTTTTCTAGCGGAAAACCCTGTGTGAGCATCCTTTAGCATTGTATCTACTGTATATATAAATGTTTCACTTTCTTCTTCTGTGTTGTAGAACAAGACCTGTGTTCAGACTCTGGAGGGCCACGCCCAGAACGTCTCTTGTGTCAGCTTCCACCCCGAGCTGCCCATCATCATCACCGGATCAGAGGACGGTGAGCAGGAATCCCACTCATCCTCACACCTACTCGCAAAAACATCTCGCATCTCGGCCTCGTTGATCATCGCTTTATACAACTTTACTTCCTCCCTCTGTAGGTACGGTGCGTATCTGGCACTCAAGCACTTACCGCCTGGAGAGCACGCTGAACTATGGCATGGAGAGAGTGTGGTGTGTGTGCGGCCTCAGGGGCTCCAACAACGTGGCGCTGGGCTACGACGAAGGCAGCATCATTATCAAGGTGAGCGGAAGAAAGAGTAAAGAAACTCTTACTATATGCACATACATACTGCAGAATACTGAAGAAAAAGTAGTTATGCAAAAAAAACAAACAAGGAATTGTATCTGTGAAAGACATCAACAAGGTTCGTACAAAGTCTTGAAAAGTTTGGAAAATGCTTAATTTTAACAGTTATGTTTTTAGGAATATGCTCCTTGAAAAAATGTTTGATTTTCAACATAATCAGGTGTTTCATCAACACAATCATTCATGTAAACTAAAAATCTTTCAATATTTGAAATGAAACAACCTTTAGGGAACGCTCTTTGAAAGTTCTCTAAAAACCATTAGAGACCAGAGAATGTTCCTAAAGGTTTTTAGAGAACCTCTGAAGGTTCCCTCAATGTCCTAGTTATTTTAATTGGATGTTACTATCCTGAACACAAACAGAAGCTTTGTTCTGATAAATACTACAAATTGCTACTGAATAACAATTATACCGATCTGATACTCTGCACTGGTGTTGCCTTGATTAATGTTTTGAGAAAACAGTCGTAATGTTTCGAGAATAGAGTTGTAATTTATTTTAGAAAAAAAGTAGTAATGCTTTGAGAAAAAAGTCATAATGTTTTGAGAAAAAAGTCGTAATGTTTTGAGAAAAAAGTCGTAATGTTTTGAGAAAAAAGTCGTAATGTTTTGAGAAAAAAGTCAGAATGTTTCGAGAAAAAAGTCAGAATGTTTCGAGAAAAAAGTCGCAGTGTTTCAAGAAAAAACATTTGTAATATTTTGAGAAAAAAGTCGTAATGTTTTGAGAAAAAAGTCACAATTTTATGAGAAAAAAGTCATAATGTTTTGAGGTCGTAAAGTTTACAGAAAAAAATTCCCAACAAAAACATATTTCACATATTAAACATATTTCGTTGATTACTGGGATAATATCATGAATCGCAATTATTTTGGCCAGGATAATCCTGACGTGAAATTTTCATATCATCCCATGGTTAATCCTGAATACTGCTACAAACTGTATTACTGTATAATATATCTGCTCTAGTTAATATTAACAATTTAGATGTGATAAAGCCTTCGAGAGCCCGGGAGTTTTTCTATTAAGTACTTTGAAAGTGCTTGAGAAGTGCTTTAATTTTACTCTGAAAAAGCTGTATGAAATATATGATGGATATAATCAAATCTCCCTCTGCTGTGTAGGTGGGTCGGGAGGAGCCGGCAATGTCTATGGACACGAACGGAAAAATCATCTGGGCTAAACACAGTGAAATCCAGCAAGCTAACCTGAAGGCCATGGGTGACGCTGAGATCAAGGACGGAGAGAGGCTGCCGCTGGCTGTCAAAGACATGGGCAGCTGTGAGATTTACCCCCAAACCATCCAGCATAACCCTAACGGAAGGTATGCATACCCTTTGACTGGTTCTGATTATTTCAGAAACACACATATTTTTTATCTTTGTTAGCCAGATTAAAGGTGAATTTGCAGTAAGATCTCTGTCACTCATTTATGCATTTTTGTGTGCACCAGGTTTGTTGTGGTGTGTGGAGATGGAGAGTATATCATCTATACCGCCATGGCTTTGAGGAACAAGAGCTTCGGCTCAGCGCAGGAGTTCGCCTGGGCACATGACTCATCTGAGTAAGCGTGCTGCTGTTTGAAATGCGTGAAATACTTCCCTGCTGTATACCTCTGTATCAGAGAGTTAAAACCGCTCTTTTTAATAACAGATATGCCATCAGAGAAAGCAACAGCATCGTCAAAATCTTCAAAAATTTCAAGGAAAAGAAGTCTTTTAAGCCTGACTTTGGAGCTGAAGGTAATGTGAATTGTATAGCAGAATTGTGGTTTTGGAGGTGGATGGTTCCCACTGTCTTCCTCACTTCTCGCTCTTCTCTGCAGGGATCTATGGAGGGTTCTTGCTTGGCGTGAGGTCAGTGAATGGTCTGGCATTTTACGACTGGGAGAACACGGAGCTGATCCGCCGTATCGAGATCCAGCCCAAACACGTAAGACTGACTCACTTTTCATTTTAGGTCCTAGTCTCTATAGTTTGATATAAATATAGTCTCTGGAAATGTTTCCCAGTTTCTTTGATTCTACACATTTTGATGCTACTATGTGTAACAAAGTAGCTACAAAGCAGTGTTGTGCACTGTATGTAAATAGATATATATTTTGTACACTTTTATTTTAGGATTTTCAATATTGTACAAACACTTTTTTTTTTGTTTTCACAGACAGAAAATCAAAGTTACTTTTGTTTTTCTTCCTTTACTAATAAAATAAAATGCATATATACAGCGATAGAGGGTACACAGTTACACCGCCAGTCCACGACCTTTGAGGTGGTCTAGTTTCAAAGTCTGACAAATATTTGAGTCTTGTTCTTATTAGACAACCTCAACCTTTCTAATTGCAACACATTCATGCACTATCTTGTGATACTAAATATGGCTGTTAGCTGTGTAAATATCTAATGTTAGCAAAATAAAATATAAATACATCGTGCAAATAGAACTTCTCCTCCACCCACATGATGTTTACTACACTTTCAAACAAGACCGCGCCCACTGAGGAGACAGGACGTGTGCACCGTTTCGTATCATTTGCGGAGCCCGGAGTGCATCTTTAGAAATATAGACAATCTTTGGGTGGATTTCATATTTGTTTGCGACAGGTAACAGTCATGGCATCTAGTTTGTAAATAATGTATTGAGGGTCTAGAGAGGCTATTGTCCAGTAATATTAGTAACTCTCTGTTTCTGTCTCACCCTTTTTTTCCCTGTTTTTCATTAATTTGTCCAGATCTTCTGGTCAGACTCTGGTGAACTGGTCTGCATTGCGACAGAGGAGTCCTTCTTCATTCTGCGTTACATGTCAGAGAAAGTAGCTGCTTCTCAAGAGAACAACGAAGGAGTGACCGAGGACGGTATTGAAGATGCTTTCGAGGTGTGTGTGCTTTTAACTTTCAGTGCTTAAAAAAAAAAAAACTCATTATTTTTAATGAAGTGTTTGTACCCACAGAGCGTTATTCCACAGCACAGCTTCAACTCAATGCTTTATATTTAGGATGAAGGGGTGTTTTCTTCACTTTAAAACCTTTGTGTGCTTGGTTTTTATGTCCAGGTCCAGGGAGAGATCCAGGAGATTGTGAAGACTGGGCTCTGGGTAGGAGACTGCTTCATCTACACCAGCTCTGTGAACAGACTCAACTACTATGTAGGAGGAGAGATCGTCACGATTGCTCACCTGGACAGGTACAAATACAGACAGTTTAGCTTGAATTGAAGTGGGTATATGGTGTGCAGAATAAAATAAAGACTGGCAATTGCTGTGCTCCAATCACAGTTGCATACAAAGTCTAGAAAAATAGCAGTTAAGCTCTAAAAGTTTATTTGATTGCTGTGAAGGATGCTGCATCTTTTACTTCCCTCTCTCTGTGCAGAACCATGTACCTGCTGGGTTACATACCGAAAGATGACCGTCTGTACCTGGGAGACAAGGAGCTCAACATCGTCAGCTACTCGCTGCTGGTCTCCGTCCTGGAGTACCAGACTGCCGTAATGAGGAGGGACTTCGGAATGGCTGACAAGGTGCTCCCCACAATTCCTAAAGAGCAGCGGACCAGGGTGGCCCATTTCCTGGAGAAACAGGTAAGGATATACAGTAGGAGGAGCTTTTTTAAATTGCAGTCTGTCAGTTTAATTTAACAGAAAAGATGCAGGTGCAGTATTTTTTTTGGACCCAACTTGATAAGAGGTCATGCAGGGCTACCATCAGTGATGCCGGATGATAGAGTGCTGCAGGAATGAGTCCTAAAACCTGGAAATGAGTTTAGCACTTCCCATTCCCTCATCTCGAAGTTTTCAAGATATTTTTAGGCATTTTTATGCTCAGTTTAGATAGTGACAGAGAGGAGAGGGGAGAGAGGGGAAGACCTGCAGCAAAGGGCCGTGGGCCGGACTTGAACCGCTGTGGTCAGGACTCAGCCTTAATGGTGCACGCTCTACTCTGTCAGCTACCAGGACACCCCATCAGTGGGTTTTTGATTAGATGCCTGAAATAAGGTCTGTGGTCATTTTGTTCTACAACATCAAATCCGTTAGTAAATACCTGACTTGTGAATTTCTTGTGTTTGCCACAGAGCTTATTTTCTGCAAAATCCAATGGAAAAATCCCATAGGCTTTTTGTCGAGGGAACCAGGGTGATGCTAACTTCCTGGTTCCCTGCAACACTCTGTTGATAACATATTTAATTTTGTTCTTTTTAATCCAGAAAGGATGCACAGTTTGTGCTTGTAGGATGCTGATGAGTTTTGTTTTTTTGTCTCTTCAGGGCTTCAAGCAGCAGGCGCTGGCGGTGTCCACAGACCCAGAACACCGGTTCGAGCTGGCGTTGCAGCTCGGAGAGTTGAAGATCGCCTACCAGCTGGCTGTGGAGGCAGAGGTCAGAGCATACTAGTTGGCTTTTGTAAAACCGAGGCACTGGGCTTTGAAGGCACTTTGACATAGTGGCCAAACCGTGTAATTACGACTTCCAGGTCCGTCACGTGATTCCATGGGGCCCAATAGATTTGCCAAAAGGTTAGACATTAATCTCGGCTAGTTAAGGTTAGATTGGTATGGTTAGACCTTGAATGGTATGGTTTGGGCTAGGTGGTCCAGAAATGGGTCTGGCAAGAGTTTTTGCAAATCTAGTGTTGCCTTCTAGATACGACCAAAAATACTTTTTCCCATAGACTTACATTGTCAGAAAGATGCATGTAAGTAAGCGGATCTTTTTTGCAGTAGATCACCTTCCCAGTCTGAACACTTAAATAGCCCTTATTTAAATCATTATGTCATTATGTAAAAGTTGTAAAATTCACTAATAATCAAATCCAAAATCCAAAAGTTATTTTTTCTTCCTCCGTTAATGTGAATGAGCCCGAGGCTGATCGGCTGGGAGGCAGGGTTAAAGGAGTGCGTTTGCTCTGTGGGCCCCGCAGATCCAGAAGATCCGGGTAGTTTTACACACAGAAGTTGAACTTTTTTGGCTTCATGTGTCACTGAGCAGCTTTCACAGGAATGAACGGGGCTCTGCCCTAAAACACTGTATCCAGTTCTCTTTATACATCCATCCAATTGCCAGACAATTTACCACGGCTTACAATGGTCGGCCCATTGTTGTCATGTTCTCTTGTCCATTACATTTCTAATAATTTGTCATTCTAACTCCTGCAGTCGGAGCAGAAGTGGAAGCAGTTAGCGGAGCTGGCTATCAGTAAGTGCCAATTTGGCCTGGCCCAGGAGTGCCTGCACCACGCCCAGGATTATGGCGGCCTGCTCCTCCTCGCCACAGCCTCCGGTAACGCCACTATGGTGGGCAAGCTGGCTGAGGGGGCAGAGAGGGACGGCAAGAACAACGTGGCCTTCATGACCTACTTCCTGCAGGGGAAGTGAGTACACGAATGCGGCACTGGGTGGACAAATTAGGGAATAAATATGTATTGATCACATGGAATACGTGGTAACTGTTGCACATCTGTTGTCCACAGTCTGGATCAGTGTCTGGAGCTTCTGATCAGGACAAACAGGCTCCCTGAAGCTGCCTTCCTGGCTCGCACCTACCTGCCCAGTCAGGTGTCCCGCGTGGTCAAATTGTGGAGGGAAAACCTGGCTAAGGTCAACCAGAAGGTCAGTTCTGTTATCAGGATTATTTGAAAAAATATTGCTACAACAAAGAACAAAACTGAGGAACGAGAAGAAAACAATCAGCATCAATCTAGGTGGAGAAAAATACTATTTAAATTAACAGGAAATATGAGGTATTTGCTCACAGGGATTACTTTTACATGACCTCATTATTTGACATTTTTAATATGAACATCCAACATTGCAACATTGTATATATATATATGACAGAAAATAAGGAAAAGGGCATAATTGGTCCCCTTTAAGAGAAGAGAGAAAAGAGAATAAAACAGTTTGAATATTTGGATATTTCTTCATGACCATGACACATTGTACTGAATCTTCTTTACAGGCGGCCGAGTCCTTAGCAGACCCCACAGAGTACGAGAATCTGTTCCCCGGGCTGAAAGAAGCCTTTGCAGCTGAGCATTACCTCCGAGAGTCCTGCTTGGGCACCTCGAGGCCGGCCAAAGATTATCCTCTCGTCACGGTGAGTTTAAAACTGACAAATGTGGTAGTTGTGTTCTGTGCAGATGATATTTCTATAGTTACAAATCAATCCTCTCTCCTGTATTTTAACAAAACTCCTAACATGTTTCAGCTCAACGAAGACAGGAATATTCTTGAGGAGGCTCAGGGATACGAGCCCAAAGGAACCTTCATTCCCATTGTCTCCAAGGTTTGTCTGCAGCATCCAATATTTTCTCTTTGAGCCAACTTTTATAACCTGATTACATACCGTTTGCAGCTAGTTGCACCGGACCTCACATGCTTTGTGCACCCTCTGCACCTCCTGTAATCAGTAAACTTTTTCCAGCAGACGCAGGATAGCGAGGAGTTGGTGGCGGCAGCTCCCGTCGCTGCAGCAGCAGCAGCAGCAGCTGTGATGTCCTCACTGTCTGAACCTGCTGCTCCAACAGCAGCGGACAAAGAAGAAGAAGAAGAGGAGGAGGAGGAGGAGGAGGAAGAAGAGGATGAGGAGGAAATCCCTGAGTTCTCACAGTCACAAAAAGATAAGGTTGGACTTGTCTTTCTTCTGTTTTTAGCTTTTGATTATAGTGTTTGTTTCTCACCATGATCATACAATGGTTTCCGTTACTCAATCTGAATAAATTAATAGCGAATCAAATAATATGGAATGGGAATCTCGGCGCATTCTCAGGCGACGCTGCATCTTTGAAGGATAAAGTAGCGTCACCGGTCTAATCATCTGTCAATCGTTCATGCTTCTATCTGGTGTTTGGCATTAGTACATCTGTCACAAATTAAAAATATACCTTCAGACCAAATGCCAACTACACAATCATCCGGACAGCGATAAGTGAGCTAATGCTATGCTAACTGAATGCTAACAAAAATGCATTGTCTAACGATGCATAATCAGCCTACTGGTATCCAGCAAAAATAACGTGCAATAACTATGCATAACGTCAGTCTACTTTTGTGTCTGACTGTAGATTATATACACTACATTCTGTGTTTTGAATCGTAGTCACAATGTAGCGTTTTGTGTTCGTTCATCAGCTCTTTTTGACACTTAGAGTAAACAGGCAGCGGATGGCGCTCCTACCCCTTTAACCTTCACAAATGAGCCAATTCTCAATTGTTTGAATGACCTGCCATTTTGTAGCCTTATGTACTTTTTAAAAAATTAAAATAGAAGGACATTTTCTCAATTGGCAGTTGTGTTCTTGGTGTCTTCATTTTTATTTGTAACACATGATTTAATCGCCAAAATTACACCATTTATCGTAGCCAGAAACTGTAAAAACAAAGATTATCATCGCGTTTTCACGTTTCTGACAGGAAAAGTAACCAAATCTTAGCTTAAGTAAAACACAACAGGAGCAAAAAAAAACACCCTGAAACTCCTAGGAGTTCAGAGGATTTTAAGATAAGAATACTTCTTACAAAAATCAAATTCTCCTTTGTGTGTGTCTTTCTGTAGACTCTGGACGAGCTGGATGTGGACCTGGACAACATGGAGCTGGATGACATCGACACCACAGACGTTAACCTCGACGATGACTTTCTAGATGACTGAGACGTGAAACCACTCTGCTCCCCGGCACTCTTCACAGCTTATTTAAAAAAAAAAAAAAACCTGAAAGAGACCAAACTCCCTTTTCCCCCCTTTTTTGTATTTGTACGTAAAATATTATATTGTCATGTCCACCTACTGCAGTGGCAGGATTTAAGTAGATGATGATATCAGTCATGTTTTATTCTCAGAAGAACAGTAGACACATCATGTCTATTTCAGACTCTCCATTTTGTATACCATCTATTGATCGTTTGAGAAACTTTCACTAACTTGTCCATTGAGCGCTATGGTATATTTACTCTTTGCTTTGTGTTGTCTGTAATGGCAAATCAAAGTTCATTCAGTCCAATAAACTGCGGTTGCTGTACATATTCACATTTGACTTTAGAGTGTTTCATACTAGATGCTAAAACACTGATACTACAGTTTCATAGTAGCATCTAAATGTTGCTAATTGGGGTTGAACCATTAATTGATCAGCTTGTGTAGTTGGTATGGCGCAAATATCAAAATAAGCTTCAGTATGTTGATGCTGATACAACTGATGAATTATGTGCTTTGACTTGCTGATGGGGAAAACAAGCTTGATGCCAAATACGCTTGAAAATAGGTCATTCAGACTTTTAAAACCAATCGCAGGTGTTTTCACTTACTCGGGCTGATTAGACCTCTGCTCAGGTGGAGCGAAGATATGATATGAATTATGACAAATCACCAAAATGCATATAGTAATAAAAATGGTAAAGGTTTTTTTTGCATTTAACAGGTGCAAGAAAACGTGCTTGTACAAGCTTATAGAGACCTGAGAGGAGGTCAGAATAATTTAAAATACTGGTGTCGGATTGGGGGGGAAAGGAACTGAGTATACAGGTCGCGCACATCCAAAAACCGATGAAGGCAGGTGCTGGACCAGTAGAAGACTGCAATGAAAACAAAGAAAAGGTCTGCACGCTGTAGCTCCTTTACATGCAATTTATTGGCACATGCACAAAAAAGTAAGTAACGTTTTGAGCTAATGAAGAAGAAGAGCATTAGCTCAAAATGTTGCTTTATGTGGATGTGCCAATAATTGCATGTAAGGGAGCTACAGTGTGCACATCTTTTCTTTAGGTTTTCATGACTGAGTATACAGGGCCGTCGTGAGGAAGGACCATAAAGGCACTAGAATGAATAACTGGATGTGGGGAGGGATCCAGAGTTTTGCCCTGACTGTGTGTTAAGTGTCTTGGATTTATTAGAGTGCCTCTTAAAATGCAGGAGGACATTACCATTATGCTTATCAGTTACTGCTAAAATGCTATTATTGTGAAGTAAATCTAAGTATTGAGATTAATTAAAAAATAAAATAAAATACTGAGGACTAGGGCTGCACGATATGAGGAAAATATCTCATTTTCACTGATGTTGCAATTGCGATATGATTCATGATATTGGAGGGAATAATCATGTTTTTGCATTATTATTCTCATTTCCATTTTAAAAAAATATTAAAATGATCATGGTGTGATTTTTTTTCCCCCTTGAGAATCTGTACTAAACAAATATTTTTTCTTAAATCTGTAGAATACTATTTGTACGCTGGGACATCTCTGCAGCACCACAATACTTACTTCAGAATGGTACTTTGACACATATTTTGCCTTTAACAAATATTGCACCTCTTGCGATTTGTATATTGCACTAGTCCATATTGTGATTTCGATAAAATTCTGATTAATTGTGCAGCCCTACTGAGGACACCCAACCCAAATCCCACAAGGAATAAACATTTTCCCCTTTCTTTTTCCCAATGCATAGTGAGATATAGTGACCATAGTGTGTATAGAGGAAAGGATGATTTATGGTGACCCAGTGGATTTTTCTCACCAAAATGCCACATCACATCATTGTCTCTCCCTAATGTGTGTGGTCCTTCTGACTGCAGGGGCCTAATGCCCTTGTATGTATGACCCCATGGTATGACCGCCTCTGTTGACTCATTCATATGATTCATGCACTGCAGCAGAGAAGGTGTCACTCTCCTCCTCTCCTGTGGATGGCGCCCCTCTGAGTCAGGCTTGCACGATTTTGTGCAGTTTCGTGTGCAACAAAGTACCGAGCCTGGGAGCTAGCGAGAAGAGAAAACCGAGCCTTCGGAGATTGTTAATCTCTACTGCGTTTTCAAACTGGTTTCGAGCTATTTCTAAGTTTTCAGCGACATATTGGAAGTTTAATAGAAACGGGAACTAACGCGATTCAATTCTCGCTCGGTGTTAGGACGCTTTGTGGAGGAGCAAGGTGCTTTTTTTATATCAGAAAGGCAGGCGTAAACGCTAGCGAGCTGGCGTAGAAAAGAGAGAACCAGGGCTACGCAGCGAGTCGGTCAGCCAGGGAGAGCCGGGAGGACCACGGCACAGCCGCCGCCAGCGCCACGGGGAGTCGGGGCCCGAGAGGGAGCCTGCCAGGCCCTCGGCTTGATGCACCCTGCCTGCCTCGCCTCAGCCGCAGTCCGAGATGGGGGAGACCAAAATTATCTACCACCTCGACGACCAGGAAACACCATATCTGGTGAAACTGTCGGTGCCGGCGGACAAAGTCACTCTGGCAGACTTCAAAAATGTCCTCAAGAAACCAAATTACAAATTCTTCTTCAAATCTATGGACGATGACTTCGGGTAACTGTTAAAGGGTTTATTGTGTTTTAACGTGGTATCGGCACAGCACTCCGGGGGGTTCTCTACGTTAGCGTAGCTTGATTAACGTTAACTTGGTTGTTACCTCTCCCAGCTGGCTTGTCATCAGTTTTACCTGGCTGTCGATCATTAGCTATAGCTACTTCCTTTGTTAGCTGCTAGCTTCGCAGCGTTAGCAGGTCTGTTCAGCGTCCCGACCCCGTTTGTTTACATTGCTTGTGTGGCTAGCTTAATGCGTCTTGTGCCTTGACTCTGTCTGACCAAGTTTGGTATTTGTCGGTTTCAGGGCCACTAGTGAAAGTCCCGAATGACATTTTAACTTATCTTGGGTAAAGTGGGAACAGGGATACGTTGACAACACTGATAATAACCAGTTACAGACGTTGCTGCTGTCAGCTGGTGGCTAATGTTTCTGCTAACGGCTAATGTCAGAATGTAAACGACCAGTTTCAGTTAGGCCCCTGCTGTTGTTGTCTATTAGCCCGAGGAATGCAGAGTTGGACACAGGAATGCCCTGTTCATCACTCTGGCAGCTTTATGAGCATGTCCTTTTGTGTTAAAACATGGCTGGAAAAGTAGACTTTTATGTTCCTCCAGACTGTGCCTTCTACAGTTAAAAAGAGGGGGACATGTACTATTTTTAAAGCATTTCAGCCAGGTTTCCAAAGTTGTTTTTGGCTAAACTCAAACTAGGGTGGGGCAACAACTTCTTAACCTTTGCAAGTGGGAAAGACATGTTTTGAAAGGGACCCACAGCTATTCATGTTGTGAAGAGGGAAGGGATATTCTGCAAATAGAAAAACCTTTACTCCAAACGGTGGTATAGATTGGGCAACCTGTCAGACTGATGCCCATATTTGCCAATACTCTTAAAGAAAGTCTCACTATTCCTTCTTCTCTGAAAGGCACAGCTAATCTGGTCATCACCAGTCGTCTGGGGGCATTTCTAATAAATGCATTCCTGATTTGTTCTTGATTACTGCAAACAAGCAGTCTGTTGAAGTTTGATTGACTGGGAATGTTTGCTGCAAGTTCATACACTTGAATTGGTTAAAAACGCACAGACAGAGCTGTGTTTGCACAGGAAATCTTTACATATTCAGAACCAAGAAGAACTTTCCCATTTAGCAGCCTTTGATGGAGACAGACACTTCTTGTATATATAATACCCCAACTCATTTATTTCAAATGTGCCCTCTTTTGACTGGTTTTCCACCATCTGTGCTGGAAGCATCGGATATGCAGTGATATGCAGGGTTGTCCCCCTGAAATTCTGGGATTTTGATTCCTTAAATGTGTTGTTTCTTCCATTTGGTTATAAATTACCATCACTGATATCAGCTACAAAGCATCAAGGAGCAGGTTTGTCTTTGCAGAAAGGTTTAGGGAATACATTTGAATTGTTGGCCTGCCTTTATTACACATGTAATGAGACATTTTCTATAGGCAATATTGTATATCACTGGCTGGTAGTGTGTAACAACTAGGGCTGCAGCTATGGATTATTTTCACTGTCAATTAATGTGCAGATTCCTATTTTTATCAAAGTCCAAGATGTCTTTAAATGTCTTGTTTTGTCAGTCCCAAACCCAAAGATATTCCATTTAATATGATTTAAAACAGAGAAAAGGAGGAAATCTCCATATTTGAAAGGCTGAAAACCGCATTTTCTGCCATTTTTGCAATGCAACGATTAATCTGTTATCAAAATAGTTTCTGTCGGTCGACGAAATCAGTCAACTGATCGTTGCAGCTCTAGTAACAACAGTGTAGTAAGTGCACCGTTAAATCAGCACTGGTTGTTCCAGACCAGTTGGAAGTATTGCCCTTTGCCTCATGTTTATTGCCCTGGGAGTGCTTTTGTGTTGGTTTACTGAAACAGAGCTTTGTTCTCTTTACAGGGTGGTAAAGGAGGAAATAACTGACGACAACGCTAAACTGCCCTGTTTTAATGGACGTGTGGTGTCATGGGTATGTTCAAAATACATCCTGGAGTCATTTTTCTGGTTTGATTATTTGTGTTATTGTGAGCTTGTCTGTGTTCACTGTTTTTGTGGGGTTAACTGTGTGCGTGCATGTATAACAATGATTCCCATCTGTTGGCTAGTGACCACAATCATACTCCGTCTCTCGGGATATGCCCTATGCATCTGCTTGATAATATCATTATCACATAATGATCCCAGGAGCAACAGACTCATGCAAACACACCCTGCTCTTTTTTTCTATCCTCTTGTGTTTTTAAACACTTTTTAAGAACATGAGCTGCAGTGGTTTTTTAAGTAATTTTCATATAAGTCCTCCTCACACATGCTAGTCACCACACGCAACACATGCATACATGTACATGCATGCAGTATCTCATTTAGAGGCTCTGAGTAATAATTCTCCCGTCTCCATAACACAAGAGACATCTGGTGCTGTGTTCCTCTCCCCTCAACGCTGAAATTGGGTTAAGAGCAAGTGAAATCACAGGATAGGTGGAAAATACCACATAACAAAGAGCCTCACTGCATGTCCTCTAACAAGAAGATTGAATCTCACAGGGCGGGGAGAATAAAGTCGAGAGAAAGAGTGCTGTGTTTCTTGATGTGAAAGGCTGATGCATTCGCTTAATTTACTACAGTGTGGTTATAATTATAGGTTTTTATCCGAGAGTCATCAAGTCAGTGTTATCGCTGGATGTTTGAGTGCATAATCCAGCGTGCTCATCTTGACGTGTCCCTCTGTTGTGGTCATTTTCATTAGACTACATGGAGGTTCGGTTGGCCGTGGTTCAAAGCCAATTCCTGTCTTTGAATGTGTGTTTTGGAAATGTCCGTTCTCTCTCGGGGGTTGTTGAAATGTTCCATGTACAATGAGACGTTATCTCTGTCGCAGTGTGTCCATTTGTTTGTCTCCACCGTTCATCTGTTTCAGTGATGTGATTGATTGCTCCCTGGGGTCCGAGGGGCCTGGCTCGCTATCATCACATCATCGCAACAGGCCTGCACCCATAATCTGGCCTGTTGTGCTTTATTGTTACCTGACAACCAGATTTTGTCTATCACATTATTTCTTCTTTTTTTTTACAACTTATCTTAAAAACACTTCTCCCCTTTCTGCACACCAATGTGTCCTCCCTGTAAACTGAAAATAAAACAGTGCAAACACAGTATGTCGGTATAAACTGGATACAGGGCAACTAAATGAGTCGTAGGTCTCATGTTCATTATTCTTTTATCTGTCTGTTATGTCTGTATAAGTCAAAACAGTTCAGTCTTTCTGTGGTGGACGGTAGAGCTGAAATGATTTGTCGATTTAAAACATAAAAAAAAAAGCGATTTGATTTGCTGTTTTTCTTTGTACAGTACGGCTGCACGATATGAAAATACGCGATATTTTATAACGTGTTGAATAGCGCGATAACGATATTACTTGCGGTAAATAAACAGATAATAAAGTATTTCTGGTCTTTCAGTATCCTGCTAAAATACAACAAACTGCTTGTCGAATAAAAAAATAAAGGAAATTATTTCCAGCGTTCTTTTATAGAACTGAAGACAAAAGGCACCATAAAAAAACAATGATATTTACAATTTAAAGTGCAGTTTTCTACTCATACTTTCTTTTAAAAAAGTGTTTTTTGCAATATGTCGCAGTCTTTCGCGATGTGTTTATTGCGCAAGTTGATATGGTGATGATCAAAAAGATATTTGAAGACCTGGGCACATTTCATTATCTGACTTTTTTTTTTTAATCCAAATGATTAATTAATAATGAAAACAAATGCTAGTTAAATTAGCCCTAGTGTAGGGCTGCAAATAACACTTCTTTTCATTGTTGCTTAATCTTATTTTCTTGATTAATTGATTTAGTTTCGTCTATAAAATGTCAGAAAATGCTGAAAGATGTTGATCAGTGTTTCCCAAAGATGACATCCTCAAATGTCTTGTTTTGTCCACAACAATCAGTTTACTGTCACAGTAAAGAAACCAGAAAATATATGATTGATGATGAACTTGATGGGTATGGTGATGCTAACACGACAACCTGCGCCTGCTGTGTATATAATGACATTGCACTAAATTCATTGCACTGCGCTCCATTTCAAACAGCTGCATTTCTGCTCATGACACAACAGATCCTTATCAAAATCATGAAGAATTACAGTCATAAATAGCCCAGCTATGACATATACCACAAACAAATGTTAGCTTGTTAACCAACTGTAGGCTGCTAATAGTGGAGACAGTTTCACACTGATCTTATGTTACATTTTAAGCTCGTTTTTGCTTGCAAATCATGCAAGAACATGCTTAATTTCTGATATGGACAACCTCCAAGATGGAGCAGAACTCTAGATCTATGGCTGAATGTCAAAAAAGGAAAAAAAAAAAAAGATCGAGACGTGAGCAGCAGGACTAATGTTCGCTGGAATGTGCCTAAAGTAAAAGAAAAACGATGGAAATGTTGACAGCCGAACATTGTAATCTTAAAATCTACCGTACCGCTCATATAATTTCCCCTGAAAACACAGTCATGGTCCATTGGATCCCACTTTTTTTTCCCACACTTTGGTAACTCAGGCAACACTGTCAGGTAGACAAAACACAACTTGGCACAGGCTGCCTTTGTATAGCTTTGCTCTTTCAGCAGGAAATCAGTATTGGTTTTTTTACATTTAATCAGACATTGTAGTCCCTAACGGTCCCTAAATGCTGCCAAGCCCGTGACAATGAAACAGGATATACCACCCAGCCCTTGACTATGGTGTAAACACAGTAGTGCTCTGACGTGGGTCTCCTGCTGCCCACTTGTTCCGTGTCTTTCAGTGTATTCTTTCCTCCCGAGTGTTTGTCTGACCCGACTCTCCGTCTGTTGACAGTTGGTCTCTGGAGACGGGGCCCACACAGATGCAGGCTCCGTGGCAGACTTGGAGCCGGCGCCCCCTTTGGAGAGGACCGGGGGCATCGGAGACTCGAGACCACCTTCTTATCAGTCAGTATATTTAGAAAAGGCTTTGTGGTGTAATTGTTTTAGTGCGCAATAGAGCGATTTTTGTGTAACTGTGTGTGTGTGTAAGAAAGATGCCATGTGTACTTTGTGTTTGGCTCTGTGCGTGTCTTGAATGAGTCCTTCTGTGTTTCCTAATAAGCAGAGGAAATGGCAAAATTGAAGGGAAAAAGTAAGACACCTTGTGACTGTCTGCCCAGGAGGAAATAAAATCACATTTTGTTCTACCTTGTTTATCATTAGGTTATCTTCGTTCTGAAAATGAATCAGACATCAAGAGCACTGATTTCTCTTATTCATGCTGTCTTGCCACTCTTTTAATCCTTTAATATATTTGCAGTCTGCTCCATCTGCAAGTAAACAAAGTGTAAAGTGTGCAGAAGGCACATGATCAGGATGTGTAAATTTCATGTCGTGAATATCCTGGATGAAATAATTGCTGCAGTAAACTGCAGTCAATTTGTGAGGATATTCAGGATTATCCTGATATCAGAAATTCACCATGATGGATTTATTATTGAGTGTTTATTATTGCGTTCCACAATAAAAATCGATGATTGTCCCGTCCCTACACAGGATAATAATGAAAAAAAAAAAAAACCAAGTCAACCAGCACAACAAATCCTGCCAAATATTCAACCTCAGTTACACTGAGACAAACACAGTTTGTATTGGGATTATAACAAGAAGCATTTAATATAAACATTTTGTTTAAGTGGCTGTTAAATGAGCTTAACTGCCTTGATAATGACGCAGTGTAAACTCTTTTTAAACGCTAACTCTGACGTCTGTGCACCGTCTCTGTCTGAAGTGGGAAAGCAGCGAGCGGTCGGGACAGTTTGGACAATGACACAGAGACGGGCTCCATGGTGTCGCAGAGGAGAGAGAGGGAGAGGCCGCGACGGAAACACACCAACGACCACGGTGAGTTTTTCTCATTGTATTTTATGCATCTCACAACTCACCATTGTCATTTATCTGGTGGGTGAGGATCACGTCGTTTCCCTCGGCACAAGGAGTTGCCACAAATTAAAAGCTAACCCTATAGTGTATGACTTTAGAGATGCACCTCTCCAAGCCTGCTGCTGTCTCAGATTATATAAACCGGTAAGCACATGAGGTTTAATCTAGGGATGCACCGATCTGACTTTTTCACTTCTGATACCAATACGTTCCCTGGGCTTTGGGTATCAGCCGATGCCGAGTACCGATCCGATACTTGACAAACGGTACCGAGGGCAACACATGGTGTGGTTAGGAAAAATCACTTGTTTATAATCATGAATAAGATGAAGATAGGAATTTTTGAAAACACAGGCTCTTCAGCATTCAGTATCTTTGAACCAACTGTATGTTGTCCAAAATG
>JAOVVB010238083.1:0-22688 GCA_028570985.1 Heterobranchus longifilis | reverse complement strand
AAATGCAAGAATAAGTATGTATGTATAAATAAATACATAAATAAATAAATAAATAAATAAATAAATAACAATATTAGTTGAAATGTACACTATAAAATAAATGCAGTATTAATTCCAGAGTAAACCAGAGTATTGCACAGTTGAATTATTACTGCACAAAATATTTGTACTGTTAGATCAGCATTGCACAGGTATAAATTATATTTACATTATGAGTTTATAGCTGCTGACAGGGGTGAAATAAATCCAAGGGCCAGTCTATTGAGGAGTTGAAAAGATCATAAAGAGGCATTAAAGGTCCCATATTATACTGAATTTCAAGTTCATACTTGTATTTTGGGTTTCTACTAGAACATGTTTACATGCTTTAATATTCATAAAACACATTATTTTCCTCATGTTGTCTAAATATACCTGTAGTCACCCTCTGGGTGAAATGCTCTGTTTCCTGGTCTTCTGCATCTGCATTCTCAGCATTTCTACACCGTCATTGCAGCCAGGGAATGACTGTAATGGCACTGTGGCGGCATTTTCTACCTATATATAGTATAGTTGTGACATCACAACTTTACGGAAGTCGTGACGGCTCGTTTAAAGGCACAGTTTCTGAATACGGGCTGTGTGCATTTCTCCGTGGTTTGAGCGTTGTGATACTTTCACAGTATTTATACAGCACTTAGACCTGTTTTATAATCAGAAAAGACATGGAAATCTCACTTTTACAAAAAATCCACTTAAATGTCTCACTTATCATGTCATAGTGCACATTCATATACTTCACATTGTTTTATTGTATCATGAAACATCAGATCACAAAGCATTAGATGATAGATGACAGATTATGCATCGTATCTGAATACAATCCGGATGTGTTTGCGCAACAGCTTTGGTATGGGACTGCATGTGGATTTGTTTTACGCAGCAGCAGAACAGGTTGGGTAAGCAGCATCACAATCTTTTGGCTTTGGGTTTAACATGTGTGTGTGTGTGTGTGTGTGTGTGTGTGTGTGTGTGTGTGTGTGTGTGCGTATGTGTGTGTGAGAGATAAGAAGGCAGCGAGGAGGAGAATGGATGACTTTGTTACTCCGCCCGAAAATGTAGTGGGAGGGTGCTAAAATGAAATGTATGAGGGCAGCTGCGAGTTGGGACGCGTCTTTGGAGAGACAAGGTGGAAGAGAGGACTCTGTGTGTAACTTCGTGTTTTTTTTGTATCCCTCTCTAAAGGGGATCCACAGACTTTGTATCGACCGGGTTTCCAGTGACTGTGAGTCGGCGGAGGAGTCTCTTGGTCATCATCGGACAGCCTGCCGTCCATCCAATGTGCGTAAAAGGGCTCTATTTCCTCACCGTCCTGTCTGGACTCGCAGCTTCAGGTGAGACCCCTGTTTAGTGTGAGTGGATAAACCGAGGGAAAAGACGACTTTTAGTTTGTGTGGGGTGTTGATAAACTCTTCATTTCTATTGGGCATCATACAATAGCCGAGTGTCATCTATCCAAGTGTATGTTTTGATTTTTTCAACCAATAATACATTGTTTTGATGGCTTTGTGTTCCTCCTTAATACAGCACAGTGGGCCTACAGTACACTATACATAAATAGATTCTTAAAAACAATGAAATTGCCCCTATAATTATATACAATATAAACGAGCCTATATCTGCTTGCCGTGTATTTTAGCATCTTTCCAAAAGTTTACATTGCCGCCAGTGCTTTTTTTCCTCTCCACATCCCATGAGTGATCTTAAAGACGTAACAGGATGGCCCTTAAGAGACGCTCCCGACAATCGAGATTCAAAGTAAAAGAGAAAACTGCTCTCTGGTTGTCTGTCCATTAGTGAAATCTCCGCAGGGACCCCTAACCTCCATCTCTGTGCGCCCGCCGTGCGTCATTGGGAAGTGGAGAACTTTGGCACAAGCATTGGCACCGTGTGTGGGTCACTGAAGAATTCTCGTTAAAGCTATTAAAACAGCCACATAATGACTTTACAGTATTTACCGGCATCAAATCCTGGCTGCATTGTGTTTTTGCTTTTATGCCACCTCACTCCCTTTCCTGCCTATTAAAGTGCATCCGCGCGCTTACGTTGACAGAGGCTTTGAAGATAAACCCACCTGCTTCCAGTACAATGGGGGGGGGGGGGGGTCTAGGATATGTCAGTTGAATCATAACAACTTGTCAGATGGAAATAAACATTAATAGATATCCGGCTGTTATGGCTGCTCACATCTAAATGCTGTAATGGCACGGCTAATGGAAACTGGTTTAATATCACCAATTGGGCGTACCAGTGGCAATTCATTCAGGTTGTTTAACCTTGAAGTAATCTGTGTCCATCCAACTTAAGTGGATTATATTGATTGAACATGTCCATCCACTGCCAAAGCACCATGTAGGGGATTCACTATAGTAGCAAGCTGCTTATGTTTACAAGGAGCATGTGCCTGCAGATCAGTCATAACACAGTCAGAGCAGGAGGACTGACTATACTGTGTGTGGATATAGAGATAGATAATCAAATAACAGCATGCGGAAGAAGCATGTTGGAACTGATTACAGCTCAGCAGCATCTCATCATGTCTGTTATGCTGCAATCACTTCCATTGCCTTTGGCTGCATTGTGTTGGCAAAACGGCACGACGTGATGGAACAAGCCAGCAGACTCATCTCATTTTCAATGAGACGTGTATGGTGTGAAATTGCAATTATGTGTGCAAAATAGCGCCTGATTCATTTCTCTCTCTCTCTTACACTTCCTCCTCCATTCAGGTACACAGACACACTATGACATGCACAACATATTTACCCATCAGCCAGCCACTGTTTTGACATGCATTGCGCTGATCAAAGGCAGTTAGTGTTCATTTGCAGACTTGCTGCCTATTTTTTTTTGATGACACAAACCAAACAGAATAATCGCTGTCTCCTCCCGCTGCTCCATCACAGCAAGCGTTGCACTGGTTAAAATCCTTCATCGCTCTCAAAGATAAACACCCTACTCCTTTGTGTATTTTGTAGAGTGTGTTCAGCAGGAGTAAAAGAACAATCATCATTTGTGTCAAGACTTTTGGGAGCAATGTTCTTTTTGATTTTCAAAGCATCCAAATGGAATTTCTTCCTAGAACAGAAATGATCATTACCAGATTTGGACTTTTTATATTTGTGAGGTGTGTCTGGCAAAGCAGGATAGCAGTGAAAAGCTCTTGTTTAAAGGAGGTGGAGGCACAGTAGTGCACAGTAGGCCACCACAATAGTCAGAATAAAAGCAGAACAGCCAAAAACATGGCTGGTCACACCATCTGCGTTAGTTTTCAGTTTTTCGACTGTCCGCCACCAAAAATCGACCCCATGTCATTCGTACTAGTAGCTTATATTTACGTTTATTGTTAGGCAGCGACCTCTCGTGGCCGTAATCATCATGACGGGTTCTCACAGGTCCCGTGTGAAACCAAAAGTCAATGTTGACTTATGTTAAGATAACTTGGAAGTAAATGTTATTATGTTAGTAAGTATGTCATATTATGTCACATGCGTAACTACGTCATGTACTGTAACTGAAGTAACGCAACAAACATACTCACTTTAACCTTTTCCTAAACCTAACCAAGTAGTTTTATTAACTACCAACTGCAACAGTTTCACAACGTTAACCACCGTTACGTTTAGGTATGACGACGTGTTGATCTCCTGTAGAGGTGGTAATTTAGGAAATGTCACCTTAAAATATGAATATGCTTTTTAAAATGACTGAAACCATGGCTGTCATAACTGTTATGGTTTGTGCTTTGTACTGTACTGTGCATGTATTTCACCTCTAAGTTGCTATCAGTACAGAGATAAATTACAACTAGATTAGATGCAGTGACGGTGCCCTTGCAACAGTGGTGCAGTGGTAGTTGATGAGGTGGGTATACTCTCCTATACTCTCCCAAAATGTCTTGTTTTACACAAACTTCCTGCAGTTATTACATTCACCATTTGGGTTAATTAAACAGTTCATCAATTGTTCTGTACTGTTATTGTTATACATTGAATATACTATGAAATCACCATTAAAAAAAAAAGTGTATGTACAATGAACGGACAAAACAGAATGAAAACGCAGGATATGTGAGGCATCATGTGTTTGTGTAGTTAAAAGCATTAATATCTCCGGCTTTAGTCACTGATAGAAAGAAAAAGAGTTGTGTGGTTCGGTCTGTCCCTTTAACAACCTCACGTTCTTGAAAGTGATGTTTGAACTGTAAGCTTCAATAGCCAGACTTCCCTGGCAAAATCTCAATTTTGAAGTGAAGGAAAACAACACATTCAAAAGACAAAGCCTCCAGGTTCTTCATTGTTCTGTCTGGGTATTTTCCATACATTTGATGTGAACGATAATATCATTTCCTGTGTTTGACCGCCTTAAAAATACTTAGATGCTAAATAACATCTCATCACTGTGACTGGCTAATTAGAAAAGGAAACACACTGAAAATAAACACTAGATTAGTCTTAACCACTCAGAACAGATTACTTGCATTTCTCCACCAAACATAGACAGGAGGCCAAAAAATGTTTTCTTAAACCTTTGTCATCCCCTGCTGTTGATTTTGTTTTTGTGCTTTACTTTAATTGTTGTCTTCTTGTAACATTGTCTTCAACAACCAGAAGTCAGAAACGCTAAAAGCTGACATGTGGCAACCTGTCCTGACTTACAGGTTTAGCACACACAAATACACACACACACTGGTTGTTCAGGCTTCGGTTTAACTGTGGGGTTTACAGAAGAAGAGCAGCCTCTTGTATCTGTTTACCGGGATATAACAGTTATCTCTCTGCCCCGGCGTCTCTAATCTCGCCACAATAATAGGCCAGTATAACAAAGCATGGATTGTGGTTTTTGACGTGCTGTACTGTGTTGACACACCTAGGAGGACATCTGGCCTTTGTGTTGGGTTGACGGGATTGCCTTGGGTTAGAGTTGACAATGACACGTTCTTATGCAAAAAACACACCAATCCCCGACACAGCGGGCTTAGGGCACATCTGTGAAATGTTTGAGTGTGAAGGCACTCCCTCCCCGTGTAATGTTTAAACCACAAGACTGTGCTCGGCTCCAAGTGTAAACAGGGATTTGAAATACATTTCTCACTGAATTGAAAGTGTTTGTGCAGGTTGATCGGAGGTTTGAGTGCATGATGTGCGCGCACACATGTTCAGTGTTCATCTGAATCTGTGCAAATGCTGCACATTTGTGAGTTTCTGTTTGTGTAGTCACATTCTTACACGGTCTCTTGGCTGGTCGCTCGTTTTCAAGACTGTTTAGAGTTACGGTAAACAAGCAGATCTTCCAGCTACAGCAACACCTCCGCTAGGTTTACAGGCTATGGGATAAATCAACAGTTTCCACAGAATATCAGCAGAACTCAGAAGCCTCTGAGGCATCTGAGTCACCTTATCTGCAGAAAGCCTCGGGGAATTTCATAATTATTTGCCATCGGTTAAATAATGGGGAATTTCGTATGTAATCCGGTATATCCAGCCACTGTTAAAACGCTGACTAATAAAAATAGACTGTATATGGAAAGAGTAGCAGATGCAGCTACCTATCCAGTTCTACTTACTAATTATCTGATTTGTACTCAGCAATTTAAATGAATGAGAGTGTAAATAGAGGAGAGAAGGGGTGAGGCTGGTGAAGGACAAGATGCAAGGGTTCGGTCACACTTGTACACTTGAGTGTTTCCTCCACCTCTCATTAATTTCTATTGACGTCTGTGTGACTGACATTTACAGGAATGCCTTTCTGGTTTTAGTGTGAGTTTGGGCAAGGTGTGACACATTCATTTGCATTGCAATGCATTTGTGGTTTGGGCTTAAAAAACACCGGTCTCCTCTGTGAAAGTCCTGATGTTTGTTTGAACCATCCACCACCCCTCTCGCCCGCCCGTCCTAAACGTCTTTCTCGCTCTAAATACTTTGTTACATGACTTTCTGCTTTCTGACGCAATAATATCTACAGACACTAGAGGGCACGCCTAACAATAAAACATCAACATCAGTCGTAATTACTGCTTGTCTTTCGAGCTCTGGAGGACAGTATGGTAAGACAGGATAAAATAGCGAAAAAAGGTGGATTGATTAAGACTCATGTGAGACAGATGACTGAAAAACACGTCTGAAACACTTTCTGTGTAGACACGCAGTTCGTGTATAGAAAAAAAGTGGTGCGTTTAATTGCATATTAATTCATCTTATCTTCTGTAAGAGGAAAAATCAGTTTTCTTCTTCCAAAAGTCTCGCTTTAAAAAAGCTTCCTTCAGAGCCACAGACAATATTATACAATTATTTTAGCAGTAGGCTACTTTTTATTTTTCGTGGCGTGCCCCTTTAAGGCGTAAAGCAAAGAGCAGAGGCCTGTACCTCATCCACAGTGTGGTTTCTGATCTGTGTATATATTGTCATTTGCTAACTTATTCATCTGCTCAGAGGTGGAAGTCACAACGGGACTAGAATCAGTCTGACTCATACCACTGCAGGACACTAAACATACGGCTAGACTAGCTTTGTAGTAAATATGCGACTCTTTGGAGGGTTGGAGCGTCCTTCCAACAGAAGCCTGTGGGTGTGTTGAATCGAAACGTACACATTGGACCCCCCCCCAGGAGTTTGTAATCCCGGGGAGAAGTTGTTGAGTCAGCTGCGAGGTGGGAGTGGAAGAGGTTTGATGGATTAAACTCTTATCCTCACTCACCCACTACACGTTTCCTCTGGCCGCCTGATGAATTACAATTGGCCTGGAGGAAGCAGGAGTGGGGGGGGAAGAGGGAGAGGAAGAAAGAGTTAGAAAAAGAGATTGATGTATGGTCTGTGTTTGGACTGACCTTTCGAGTGTATTCAAACACGTTTGTGTAGTTTTCTAAAGTTTGGTACAGTCTACAGGGTTAAAAACAGAATAAGAATTGTAATTTGTGACATTGTTATACAAAGAAATGTTTTTTTGTGTTTATGAACAAAGAGTCATTCCCCATGAATCAAATTACTGAAAGCTCTTCGATTTGCTGTTCCAAACACCCGGTGTCTGGTAGTGATACCTTTCATATTTAAGTTTAATTCGGAGTATAATATGCATGTGCAAGAATAGTCAGCATGGACGAAAGGAAACAGCGCCACCTGCAGAAAGTCAAACTCCTTCAACAGAGCAAAGAGATCTGCAAAGTGTGTGAAGTGCAGAACGTGAGAGCTCAAAATCATGAAATAATAAAGCAATGGTTTTACAGATAACGACTGAATATAGTGTTGAGAGAAAAGGTTTATGTGCATGTTTACTTTTATCAGCATTACATGGCCACAAGTATGTGCATGCCTGAATATGACACCTACATGTGATGCATAAATCTACTGCTTTAACAGCCACCCCAGGTGTTCTCACGCCCAACTTAAAAATACGGACACAAATACCGTCAGCCCTCTGTGTTTGATACCGATGCATTAAGGCATCTTTTAGCGTCAGTATGAGACGCACCAGGCTTTCAACTAACTCCAGTGTAAACCCATCCACGTCATTATTAGACGCTCTGAGCAACGTCGTATAAAGAGCGCAAACGTCCTGCATGAAGAGGAGACTGGGGTGGTGGATGGGTCAAACAAACACAGACTTTACTGTATGTTTCCTGTGAGGAGAAAGTTTATTTTGAAAAGACATTATGCATGTAGCGAGTAGAAACTGACACGTCGTCCCCGACACGTCCAAAACTGACACTAGAGGGATACCTAGAGCATCATAGTTTGAAGCGTAGGTCAAACTACCAAGTGTTGGTATTTGGCAAGTTGAAACCATTTCTTTATAAACCTGGCTTTGTGCACTAATGCATTGTCATTTTGAAACAGGAAAGGACCTTCCCCAAACTGTTGATGCAAGCACACTATTGTACAAATATCATGTTATGCTGTAGCATAAATATTTCCTTTAACTGGAGCTAAGTGGCCCAAACCATGAAAACAACCAAGAGTACGTGGACACATACCTTTGGCCATATGTTGTACTTGCTTGTTTTGGCACAACTGCATGTCCACGACTGAGTGGAATGAACAGAAACCTGCATAGAGAAAATCTATAGCACGGTATGTTACACACAGTTGTGTCCATCTCAGGGTCCCCTCCCATTACACCACTCAACACTTACACTCTCCCTCAACTCCGTGTCCTCCTATCTCTGCAAACACACTGTTACCTGAACCTGCTATTCCCAGCCCTCGGTCCAGCCCTGCATGAAAGACAGGCCTTGTTAATAAAACAGAAAACTAACCTGGGCTTGTGAAACCTCTCACAAAGGAGAGAGGAGGCTCTTTGTAACCCACTGAGCTCTTTGTGTGTTTGGTTCTGTCGTAAGTGTTTCCTTCTAAACCGGTGCAACAGAGAATCGTGTTTCCTCCGGTGGTCCCTTTGTTTCTGAGCTATAATGAAGAGAGGAAAGGCACAAACACACACCGTCTAGGAAATAATGTAATGAAACCAATTTCCTGATTCAGAGAGTCCTGCCAACTGCTTGATTTCTCCTGCAGTGTTTCCTCCCCACTCTTAAAGTCCAAGAAGGCTTAACATCCTCTTGGCCAATGGAAAGACCAGATCTGCAGTCTAAACACCTCTTAAACAGTGATTGGTATCCCCGTGGTATCCGGATATTACGATGTAGGCCTGCTGTCCGATCATGGATATTAATAGCCTATACTCTTGAATGAAAACAGCTCTGTTCCCTCTGCTTTCCCTTTGCTGTTTATAGATCTGCATATTTATAAGCAACTGCATCAAGAAGCCCTTAAGCTTTAAGACGAATTGACACGAAAACATCGGCAAAGATTTGAATAAGGCAAGCATGGTTTGTTCATTCTGTGGATTGTTTTTAAGATATTCAAAGAACATATTTAGAATACCAGAGGATGTTTGCTGAGCAGTTATTACAGGAGTTCAATATACCAAGCATGCCTCTCTGCAGTGCGAAACACACCCAGACTGACCTGAAAATGCAAAGGTTTTGGAAAAGCCACCCTTGGCAACGGTAACTAAGTAGAAAATCTGATGAGACAGTTCTGTTTGTATGTTAGTTAGGCAGAATATCTCAAAAGGTTGAGATATTTTAGTGAAGTGTTGTTTAATGTTAGGTCGTGGTGCAAGGATGAAGGGATTATTATTTTTTGCTGAGCATATAATATTATAATAATTTGCCAAGCACATTAGTTATTTTTGGAAGCCTTTATCTTGCTGGCTAATGTTAAAAGTGAAAACATAATGCTTGAAAATGCAAACAATAAAACATCAATAACCTGTCTTGCTTTTATAGTATATAAGCAAAGCATTTTTACTGATCATACATATAATCAGTTAGCGATTTGTTCATTTTAATGAGGGGATGGCCCAATGAAAGCACCCTAGTGATGAGAAGACTGGTTCTTTTAAGTAACCTGCGATGCTATAAAAGTTATAGTTTAGAGAATATTATAGATCCGAGACAAAAGTGACAGAAGGGCGTGAAAAAGTCACAATTACAAATACGTCTGCTACTTCAGCACCACAGACAACACCATGGATTTAATTTAGGTTAACAAGGGGCATGTATTTTGGTCATAATCTCCCCTCAAATTTCTGATTGCATACTTCTACCTCGCTCTATACTGCAAAACTAAAACTGCTGTAATACAGTGTCTTCTACATAATTCATCAACTGGGGAGGATGATGACTTTTAACCTGAGACCTGTTAGCTTTAGCGCAAGTCTTTTAGCACAGTATTATGTATGTAGCCATCAAGTGCACAATTTGTACAGAGTTCTTTGTTTTAAAACTAGACAGCTGGAAATATTTTTAGAATGAGCCGGCAGCCTTTTCAACCAACTTGTGGATCCAACATTAGCTTAATTACACAGAAACTGTATCCAATCACTTTATACATCCATGATTTTATGTGATACACCTGCCACCTGAATATGTTATCATTAGCATAGGCATAGCAATGCACAACAGTTCATAGATATCATACGTGTTCTGTTTTAAATACATGGGCCCGTCGCGTCATACACACGTCATTAACGTCGCGATTAACGTGAAACGGGAGTAATTCAGTAGGTTTAGGCAACAACATGACTTGGTATGGTTAGTAAAAAAAAACAGGGGGATTACATTAAAATCCCTACTTTCATGTTCCATTTTAAATACATGTGACGGTCACGTGATACATACGGATTCGAACTCCGGTCTCCTGGGTGAAAGTCGTGTGTGAGACCAAGCCGCCCACCCAGAGCGAGTCTTTGTGTGTTTTAAACCTGGGACCTCACAGTTACCCGTGTTACGTACGAATTACAGCGCATTAATTTCCGTAGTAATTGCTACAAACAGCGAATGAGACCAGCCTGGGCATAGCGACAGTAACTAAGGGGGATGGGGCTTAGTGAACAGCTAATTCTGATTAGTGCAGCACTGCCCCCCCCCCAGCCCTTTCTTCTGCACTGACACAGTGCATACATAGATATATAGTCCTACTATATCTGGCAACGTGAGACTAAAGACTCTATAAAGCATGGCTGAGTTTATGCAGTTTTAAACTGGCCTACACTCTTTGACATTTGGTGAAATGATTTATGGTAAGGTCAAACACTACTTGATATGTTTCCTGGCTCTTTGGAAGGCTTTTATACGATCTTTGGACGACTGCCAAGTCAAGCAAACCTAATCACACTCGGGTGGGCTTGGTTTGATTATTTTACAGTAGATGAAAGTATTTGCCCTCTCTGGCTTCAGACGGGCCAGTGCACCAGTGCAGAATTAGTGTTGACAGGTAGAATCAAGTGCATTAAAGGTTCAGCAAGTTCACTTTATTGTGATATATTGGACATATTGACAGATATTATGGACTAATGCCAACACCGGTACATCTAATGGAGAATGTCTGTGTGGACTTGTGCCAACAGTGAGCCCCGTGAGACACGGCAAACCCCACACATACACACGCACACACATGCATAACAATGGAAGGTACTATGATACAACCTATTCCAGTTATTCCTGATGCTAAATCTGTTTATAAATAGCAACATCTGGGGTTTACATCAACAAAAATACACACACTTACTTTCTCCAGACGTTTGCGTCAGATAAGATGCTGACCTGAAGTAAAACCCCATGTGCGTCTTTAATTGTCGCTATAATAGTTTTACGTTCAAGCAATCAGGCAGCAAAGTGTCAGCACACTTCACACAAAGACTCTAATTTAGTCTTTTTAATTACAAGTGTGTGAGTGTAATTGATCTCCTTCATATGTTTTACAGCATTTAATAACTTTAATGAGGGAACTATGGAGTAGAGAGACAAAGTCTGAATGAAGACTGAGATTAGTTTTTTATGCTTTATATGATCTGAAATTAGATTTGTAGTTGTTTTTTTTCTTGTTTCTTCTTGTTCATTGTGCCAACTTGACAGTACATTATTTAAAAGCCTTGTGTGAATCATCTGAATTAATTAATAAACCATGATAATGACAGATAGAAGCTTGCCAGAAAATTCTAATTGTTTTTGAATTTGGATAAAATGTAGTCTGTGTATTACATTGCTCTGCAAGTATTCTGCACGTAGCATGACAGACAATATCTGCAATATTTGAAACATAATTAGGATAAATTCATATATTTGTCTGCACTCTGGCCCTTCCCTCCTCTGTCGAGTACATAACTCCATCTTAATAAGCCATGAAAGCTCTCTCTCTGTGTCTCTGGATGCTGGGTGTGGTCAGCATTATCCGGGCAGGATGTTCAGACATAAACAAGTGAGCGACATGGACGGGACAGACAGACATGCCAGAGTAGAAGAATGGACAAACAAGCAAACAAACACTATTATCTTATCTCCTCTTTACAGACTGCAATTATGAAGAAAACACCATTTCCCATCATTTTGTTATCCTCTCCATCCATACAGCACTCACTCCTTCATCTACTCAATCATCCTGCTCTTGCTCTTTCATCACTTAACTCTCTCTCGCTCTCATTTCTCCGTGTTTATCTCTCTTTCTGTAAATGAATAAAATTTGGCACTTCACTCATGTAATGGCATGCATCCTCCTCAGCAATTAGTGCCTTCTAATGACGATTAAACAGCGATCATGTACTTTTAGCCGAGGGGACGAATTAGTACTGTAATTGTGGCACTGTTGCCCTAACTGTTCTGTCATTCTGCTAATATTCATTCTGTCTTCAAAAAGGCTTAATTAACCTTAATTCTTAATCAGCTCAGTTTGCGTCAAAGGACAACGTAGTTGAGAGCGTTTTAGTCTTTTGTTGTTGAAAGGGGATTAGCAACGCTTATTTAAATTCATGTACTGTAAATAGATTGGTTAAGGGAAGAAATTTGGAAATGAGGTGTTATGGCCTGGAGGACCTGCTCCCTCTCGTGATGATGAATCATTTCATCATGAGCTTTTAAACAGGCATTTAGGCGTTGCTCAGCTAATCTTCTGTATGCACTATACTCTCTGAAATAAGGATGTAGAAATACATGGGTTTGACTGTAGATATTGATTTAATGAGTAATCAATGTTATTACAGAGATCCTCCCCTCAATAGTTTTGCAGGTATTTGGTCATAAATCAAAGTATTGGACAGCTTAAAATGTTGTCCTGATGATGGTGCTAGATGATGAGTTCAGGGATCATCCGGATGTTCAGTACTGAGATAAAGCTGCCATCCGGCGCATGATGTCAGGCTCTTCCTCTATCTCCGCTATCTATTTTGCACGGGCACCAACGCTGCATCTGGGGCTTAGCACTGACCATGATGATTGTAATTGGTTTAAAGAAATGCAAACAAGACAGAACATTTTTTCCCCCCAATACCAGAATGTCAGCTCATGCAGCCAGACCATACTCCAGCTCTGACACAAGGCTGTGCAGATAAGTCTGGCAATGCGAGGTGAGTGATTTCGAACATGGATGCCATGACCAAATTGTGTGGACATCCAGCCAATAGTTGTCGAGACATTTCACTCAAAACCAATTATGTCAACATCATTGTGGCACTGGATGAAAAGTCAGGCGATCACTGAAGTCAGTAGGCGATTGATCTTCTGGGGACCATGAATGTCTGTTCAAAATCTCATGGGAATACATCCAACAGCTGTTGAGATATTTCAGTGTGGACCAAAGTGGCGAAACTATCGACTGACCGACATTGCCATCTGGCTATAAACAGAAAATCATGTATTGCTAGTTTGAAATGAGGCACTTGTTTGTTAAGTGGTAGTTGTTTTTGTGAGACATTTGATTGAATATACAACACTCTCTGCTCCCACTCCTCCTCCCGTCCTCCATTCCTCCTCTTTCTCTTTGTCAACCTTCACATGAAATACAGAATCAGACACACACATGCACACACACACACACACACACACACACACACACAGGGATGGAGTTATTACTAGCAGTACTGATGTTATCTGCCTAATGAATATCCTATCACAGGCATTTAATCCACTAACTTCTGTTTTTCCATACACTCTGCCAGGTAGAGGATGAAGCAAGAGAAATATTGCAGAGGAGGCTCGTCCCCTTTGAAGTCCATCCATCAAAGTATTATTCTGTAAAGTGTTATTTATTGATGCACATATATTTTCAAGATACTGTTCCAGAAAAAAAAGCCACAGCAAGCATATACTGCAATCTCATTGCAATGTGTGTTTTTATTCAATAAAAATAACATCTTATGTCTGAAAAAAGACCAGATGATTTGCAACGACAGACATTTCTTGCAGTGTGTACTCTGCCTGTATCGCTCACTCCTCCCAGGTTTCATCGGGCTCATTTAAAACACATTAGGCTGTTAGAGCGCTGTCAGGGCCCGGCGATGAGAGAGAAGCCTGTCTGTTTTTAATGCTGTGCGGGGGCCGTCTGGTCGCTCCACTCTCTCATCCCAGCCTACAGGAAACTCTCCGGCCTGATAAGAAACTGAACACACTGCCCGAGGAGCCAAGTCCCCCGCTGACATTTTCCCAGCTAGCTCCTGCCTTAATGCTCCCTGTGGTTAAAATGCAGGAGTACCGATATGGTTCAATTTGCCTTCCTTATTTCTATGCCTGGAGCATTATATTGCCATTCAATTTAGGGTAAACCCACCTCAAGTCATTTAACCCACATTTTAAATATCTTATCCTATTCAGGGTCACAGAAGGGCCTAAGTCAGCCAGCGGGTTCGAATCCAGAACCCCTCTTATTGCACCACCGTGCCGCTGGGGTTTAAAATCCTAATGCTAGATTAGATCATAAGCACACATAGCATTTTTAACCTTTTTAAAAATAACTGACAGCTAGAGGTTACACCTCATACAGATTACATCGGACTGATTGCATCAACAAAAACGAATTATCTCATACATAAAACTGAGGCCTGGGGATGACACGTGCACTCAGGTGATCCATCGAGCCACTGTCAGATTGAAGTGTCTCTGATGGTCAGAGCTCTCATCAAGTGTTTGGCTCGTACTGCAGGGTCCTCATATGGAGTGTGCTAATGACGTTAGGACAAGTCTTGGCATCCCTGCTCTCACTGTGGTCTGCTGTGTGCGTGGGCATTGACTTTAATAAGGCTAGACAGGGCTCCTGATATTACTAGGGTATATAGAGCTCCCTCTATAAATAGACCAGGTGATTTTGCACTAGACAGCTTGCACATAAACTTCCACAGAGACTGAGACTCATACACACACACACACTCACAGAATAAAGTTGGATCTACCTCGATAAACAAGACTGCAATCTCTGGGAGAGGGGGATGTGAGCTGCTGGTTCCTGAAGTGACGTTGACCGGTTGCCAGACAGGAACTCAGCATCAAGCATATCTCTGTCTTTTAGACAGTTTATGTGTGTGCCGGTGCAGTGTATATGTGTGTGTGTCAGCGTTAACTCCATTTTGGGGAGCTCCATCCATCATAATGTGGAAGAGCCAAATCGTTGCCAATATCCCTCTCTGCTCTTCCAGTCCATTCATTTTCCATCTAATAGGTCTACCACGTACTGTAAAGATTGATATAGTCCACATCCATTTAATATACAGCAGACTCTCAATTTCAGCCCTGTCTCAGCTGCAGCAGTGCAGCTGAAGTGGCTATTATTCATGAAATGTCACAGATTTGGTCAGCTGATCTGAAATCAGTTTGGACTTTCAGCGTGTAATGAAGCAGATTTTTGAAAGTGCTCTACACTTACTCAGTCACTCGCTGATCTAATCTCGTACTAGCATTTGAACCAATCTGTGGGATTTCAGTAGATACTGTAATGTATCTAATACAGTCATAGTGACAACTTGGAGTTAGTGATTTTTCTTGCAGCAGCACTGCGTAGGCAGAGGTAGGGTCACTGGGTACACTGAATGTACTCACTAGGAATTGCTGATGAGGGTGTCTGTTGCATTATATGTATATGTGTTTCTTTCACAAACCATTTATCTACATATTGATTTCTCTGTATGCCCTGCATTCTGCTTCTGAAGTAAAGTCTGCTGCTGTGCCATATGTTTGCAGGCGTGCTGCAGGTCAGCGGGATGCGTATATACACATCTGGGGATATGGAGGCAGTCAACGGGACGGATGTTCGTCTGAAATGCACATTCCACAGTTCCTCTGCCATCAACCCCAACGCCATCATCGTCTCGTGGAGCTTCAGACCCCTCAAACCAGGCCGAGAAGAGTCGGTGAGTGTGTGAGTGTGTGAGTGTGTGTGTGTGTGTGTGTGTGTGTGTGTGCGCATGCGAGAAAGTGAGATCAAACTTCCCTCATTGTGTCAGGGAGCATCCACCCCCTCAGCCAACTGAGAGAGGAGTCGGTGAGTCACCAGCTCCCTACAGAGTGTCCAAGCCAGCCTGTGTGTGTGTGTGTGTGTGTGTGTGTGTGCATATTGAAAAAAGAGAGAAAAAGATGCAGCAGGTCTGGCTTTATGTCTTGTCTTTCTTTCTCTGTGTGAATAAACTGCCATATCATCCTGATACATATGGGTCAGTAGGGGTCGGCTCACCACACTAGAAGATCCAGAAGGTTCTTATCAGTGTATTGAATGGGGCTGATACCAGCCCATTCAATGCAGGCTGAAGTTCGGTAGGTTTCACTTTAAGTTAACAAAAAAAACATCTACATTTCCGTGACTTTCGTTAGGTTTAGGTTTAGAAAAAAAACACCATGATTTGGATTCAACTGGGATGCAAACTCTGGTTTCCCATGAGAAAGTCTTGTGTTTTAGGACCCATCCACCACCTACCTTTTTAAACAATCTTAAAACGTCATCACCTTCCGCTGTTGCTCCAGTCACAATAACCGTCAATACAGTCAGCCCATTCAATACACTGATAAACACCTTCTGGACCTTCTAGCAGGGCCAGCATGCCCCTACTGACCCATATGCAGCAGGGTGATAAGCACTGATATCAGCGCAATCAATCATGTGACAACATCATAATCACCTGTTCTATCTGTAGTAATCCAACTCATTATTCCTCCAACCAAATCTACCCATCAATTTCCACTTTTAGGTGTTCCACTACCAGCAGCGACCGTATCCTCCTTTAGAGGGCATTTTCAGGAAGCGCGTTGTTTGGGCCGGTGACGTCATGGGCCGCGACGCCTCGATCATAATTCAACAGGTCAAGTTCACCTACAACGGCACTTACATCTGCCAGGTCAAGAATCCGCCGGATGTCCACGGCGCGGTTGGAGAGATTCGACTCCGTGTCGTCACCACAGGTCAGCACTTTGATTTTCAGACAGAATATTTTTTCATATATATACCATGAATATATTATTATCTCTGTCCCTGAAAACATCCACATCATTTCAACTCTTAAATAAGAGAGGACAGCACGAGTTCAATGGAGCAAAGGAAAATATGTTTCAATTTCAGAGAAACTACTCAACTGGATTCAAATGAAGCACATTATTCTTAGAATGGATGTTGTTTGGTACATGGATTTTATATTATAGTGTTGGCACATTTTAATTAAAGACTGAAAATGTTCCAGACATATTGAATAATAAAATCAATAACAATTAAAAAGTAATTTTCAAATTAAATAGTATTTGAACAGTAGTTGAAAACAGAGGTTGCTACAGTAAAAACAGCCTGTGGTGTGACATTTGGTTATCATTTTGATCACTGATAATGAGTGTAATATTGTATTAATGTATTCATTTTACTCTGGCTTTCTGTGCGACGCAGACAATCAGAATTATGGACCAGAGCTTTTATACATTGTCTTTAAATATTGAAACAGGCAACAACATTTGAACAAGACTAAGAGTCTTCAGCAGGGGTGTCAAACTCATTTTAGTTAATGGGCCACATACAGGCTAATTTTACCAGTAAAACCACTCCAGCGAGATCCACAGAGTTTCTCGTCAAGCCTGTCGCTTGTCAGGGTACATGATTTCTGCAGCCTTCAGCATGCATGTCTTCACAAACTCACCCTCATGGCTTTGATGCCGATGCTATTTCGTCATCAGTGGTAGCTATCTTTCACATCTGCATCGCTGATCTCTCAGCTACGAGTAAAACAGACTGCTGTTTCCTCAAACCTGCCGACAATTAATTTATCTTCTCTGTTCTCAGTTGTCCTTGCAAGTTATTGTATTTTTCGCTATGAACACACCAAGCATGGTGGCTTCTTATTTACCTCTGTAAAGAAATCCATTTATCATGGAAAACCCGACACTGTGTGTCCACTTTCTCCTTTTTTACAAAGACATTTTCCACCAGCGGCTCCTACGCTTGACAAGTGTTGTGTCATGTAGCCTGTATGTAGGCATCTATAATAGCGTATCCAGCATAGGGCCTGCCTCTCTTATTAGGACAGCACAATATAATGCCGATCCATCTAGCAGATCTTGAGATATTTCACAGGATAAGTGGAAACTTGGACTTGCTGTTGGCGCTACGGGAAGAGTCAGGGGATCATGAACGTTTGTACAAAAATCTAATGGGAATCCATCAAACAGATTTTGAAATATTTTACTGAAAATCACAAATGTGAATCTCATGTTGGCGCATTAGAGAAAAAGTCAGGGGATCACCAAAGTTGTTAGGATTCATCTTCTAGGCACCATGAATATATGTTCCAAATGTGATGGCAATCCAATGGTAGTCAAAGACATTTCACTAAAAACCAAAAATGTCAACCAAAGTCATGTTCATCCTCTGGGGAACATGAATGTCTGCCGATTGACAGACAGACTGACTTTCCACCCTTAAAGCCACTCCGTTCACATGTCTAAAAATGAAAATATGCTTTTGTATTAATAACAGCAGACACACAGTTACAAATGCACAATGAAATGCCTCCGAGCAGTGTTGGTACTTTTGCTGTATCATGCAAGAACATTCTTGTGTTTCCTTCTCACCCACAGCCTCTTTCTCTGAACTTCTCCTTCTGGCGTTGGCCATTGGGGGCGGTATCGCCGCTGTGGTCATCCTCCTCATCATAATTGTGTCCTGCAGGCGTTGCAAGAAGAGGAGACTGAGACAGCGGGAAGACAACGAGGAGGCTCCCCGCAAAGAGAGAAAAGACCCCACAGCGTGGTAAGACCAAGAAAAGGACAGAGTGAGAGGAGGAGGGGGATAGAGAGAGGAACAGAAGAATCACACACTTCCTCTCTCGCTCTCCGTCTGACTCTGGGGATCGGGGCATGTGGCGCTCCTTCTTGGGGCCTGGGGCTATTTTCCTACTGGACATTTCACTTCCTCCTTCTTCTCCAGCCACAGTCTTTGGATCCTAAACGTGGACTAGTTGATGGGCAGCTGTAATCAACCAGAGATAAATTGCAAATGTGCCTTTGTGTAGGACGATGTAGATACAGAGCTTTAGCCAGACTGCTGTGTAGCTTTTATGATATCGCCATGTGCCTTTCATTTCTGGAGAGAAACAACTGTTTTATCAGTTAATCTTTTCCTGTTCAGCTAAATGGGCTTCCAAACACATTTCCTGTTTAGAGAAAATGTTTTGATGATTTAGAGCTCAAACAATGGTGTACTCCTGCTGTTTACTTGCCTACTAATACATTTCAAACCCCACCATACCAATGCAGTACCAAAGCTGCATGTTTGATATATTGTTTCAGCAAACAATAGAAACTGTGGAACAATGAATGAGCAGCTTCCTAGTTTCTATTGAAATTCTGTTTTAATTATACCAGATGATGGGACACATTATGAAACCCCCATACATGTGAACTGTATCTATCAACCCTCATTTCAATGGTCGTATATATCAGCTGTCTGCTCCACTTTGCTGTGGTTCTTCTGAATCCGCAGGATGATGCTGGTGTATATTTCTGTTTTGTTTCACTACTGAAGTTATATTGCTGTATTTTTCTGAGATTCCAACCTGTTCTCATTCCCAACTTGTCGCATACGCACGCTTGGTCAGCGTCACTTTTTAACGCACCAGGTAGCCCTACGGGTCAAAATTTTGATGATAATATTTGCGCGAATGGATTTACAGTGGAGTTAATTGAAAGCCCGGTGCGTCTCATACAGATACTAAAGGGTGCCTTGTTTGTATCAGACGCAGAGGACTGTGACAAAGCATCTATATTTGACGAGTTGGGAATGAGAACGGTCTGGAGATTCTGTGGTGTTATTAGCCTGTTGTTGAGACAGAAATAATCAAGGTGCTATCAAATAATCAAAACCTGATGGAGAGCACTTGTTGGAAACAGACATTTCATACAGTACTTTTGTAAACATTTTTTACCAGCACTACATTTCATTGACAAAGTGGCAAAACTTTTTACCAACCAGTAGCCTCTCTGATGGCTGATTGTCTGTTTTGAACAATGAGCTATTTTGTCAAAAACATCTGTTTTTTCTGGGCACGTGGGACTTCTTTATTTCTCTCTTGGGTTTTCAGATCTCTCTGTGATAGGCGCCATAACTGGTTACCATCAAAACTGTGTTGCAATGCTGTAACTAACTAGGCATTAAAAAGCCAAGCCCCTCAAGGAAAAGTTGACAACTTTGCTGCCATCTTGGTTGATCACATTTATTCAGACTTCAAACCAAATCTGTCATTGAAAAACTTGGCGACGGAAGGAAATATTTTCAACCCAATCAGATGCAGATGGGTAATAACAGAGATTTTGATCCAAACTTCGCTCTCTTGGGACGACTTAACCCTGTGTGACACTAACCCTTTGTCCCTGCTGCTGTGTTTGTGTTGTCTGCTCGTCTTTGTCCTGTCCCCATTCTGTGTTCATGCACATGCATGCACATAAATAATTCATGAATGTGTCATGCATGAATTCATATCCCGCTCCGTGTGCGTGTGTGTGTGTGTGTGTGCGCTATGTTGCTCCCCCTGGTGCATGTCTCCCTCTCTCCTCTGTGTGTGCGTGTGTGTCTCAGCCACCCATCGAGAGCGGTCCACCTCTACCTATCAGAGACGTCCTTAGAGATTGACAGTTCAGACGGCATGATCTCAGAAGCCAGCACCAAAGACCCGAGCTCCTCAGAGGACGAAGGCCCGAGCTCAGACGACGACGATGATGGTGACGACTCTGACTAAGGATGTGGGGACAGACAGGGAGACAGAAAACACTGAAGCCACTCAGGAAGTTTGCCCAGGTGGCACCCATGGATTACGATCCGCGGTTCTGCCGAGTGGACTAGATGAGAGCGCTGCTGCTGCTGCTGTCAACAAGAAGCACATTGTTCAAGAATGGGAGGAAAACGGAAAGAAAGTTCTGTTTGAACGTTTCTGAATAAGAACAAAGAAGTTAGCGTGATGAACATCAAAGCTTTGAAACAGGATCCTACTTTTGAGAGTCCAGAAATATCCAAAAGAAATGCTGGATTTAACCTGCAGGGCTTCGCAAGTGAGAGGCGGAGTAATCCTGAAGCTGGCTTGGCTAATGTGGAAAAAGGGCTGATTCGTACTGAATAACTGTGTGTTGTTTTATACATGGATCTTGTTAAGTCTGTGAAGTCAGTGGCAAAATCGGCTGTAACCATAAATTGTAGAAAAGAAGTGGACGTAGCCACATTGATGTCCCCACTGGTTTGTGGTCTATGGTTTTGAAGCCTCTAGTTTGGCATTTTGGCCGTCGCTGTGTTGGTTTTTTGAAACCGGAAATTACCATATTTGGACAAGAGGGTGGAGCTGGGAAGGAGCGCGAAGCCAGTGTCGTTTCAATGGTGCTGCTCTAAGCTAAACGCTAATCCAAATGCTAAAGAGGGAAACGTTACCAATTTTCAACCAGCTGACGCACTCATCCGTCAGACTTTTGCCAGCGGCTGTGTGGGGAACTACGGGCACTGGCGCCGTCCATCATGTACTGCCAGTGCTGCAGTGACACAGAGCCGGTTGCAATTCTGCAAAGTTTCCCTTAAGTTACCAGCTAACGCTAGCACTAGCTAGCGTTGTTAGCAAGGTGCAACCGAATGCTGAACAAAATATTTGTAGGTGACCAAAATGTTACTTGATGTAGTAACTTTCATAAACTGAAAACACACTGTGAAAGGGTCAAAGTACTAAGACGACCCCACGTCCACTTCTTTTATACAGTCTATGGCTGCAACGTGCAACTGAAAGTGGTCAGTGTCATTATGAGCCATATAAAGACCTTTACATTTTTGAGGGTGCATGACTTTTCCATTCTCTGATTGACTTAATAGACAATATCATATCAATTCAAAGTCATTAGGGATAATGTAAGTCTTGCATTTCAGTCAGTTGTGCACCTGCCAGTCTTGTTAAAGACACTTGTTAAAACCAGTTTTATCCTCCAACTGTAGGCTGAGGGGCTTACGTTATATCAGATTACTTGGGATAAAAAAAGCATGACTGTGATGTTGCTGTTATTAATTCTGAAGGCCAAATACTTGATCAGTTAGCGAGCAACCGCACGCACGCACCCGTCCTGAGTGTTATGTGGGAGCGCACAGTCAGATCTGAAAACCCTTTGATTGCAAAATGTCCTTGAGAGCCTGTTTTCTCTCTGCACGTCTGTGAATGCATCACGTCTACTAACAAATGATTGTAACGCCTGTCTTTCTTCCTTTTTATGGCAGAATTTTCTACTTGTGATGTAATACTGAGCAATATGTTTATAGATTATTTTTTCATTTAAAAAAAAAAAAATTTTTTTTTTAGATAATGCCAGAAGTATTTTATCACGTTGTTTTAAATGTCACAGTATGTGTTTGTTATAGAGCTTTTATATGAAAGACGATTTTCTAATAAAAATGCCTTTAAATGTTTACCACATTGGGTAAAATTTCAGCACATTGGGCAGACACTAGCTGGCCCGGGAAACAAATAATCACACATAACTTGGAGGGATTTGACAGAACTCATCCATTATGTAAGAGAGGAATTGTGTTATTCATCATTAATTATGCATCATTATCTTTAATGCACTACCTCCAGTTGTGTGCTTATGTGCATCTGTCTGCAGAGCTCTTCACTTATTTACCTGTAAGCATTACTGCAGTGAATCACTGTTTAATTTGTTGCAGGTCCAATAGATTTATGCCTGACTTTGTGACTGCAGTCTGGGTTTGCTTGTTTGTTGGATGAGATTGTTCATGACTATGAATATGTTACTCTGTGTGTGTGTGTGTGTGTGTGTGTGTGTGTGTGTGTGTGTGTGTGCGTGTGCGTGTCCGTGTGTGTGTGTGTGTGGGGGGGGG
>JAOVVB010238079.1:0-22692 GCA_028570985.1 Heterobranchus longifilis | reverse complement strand
CAGATAGTGACAGAGACGAAAGAGGAGAGACCCGGTGAGCTACAAGGGCGCCCTTTCATCAGAGGACATTTTCTAAACAATATGATGGACAACCAATGAGGAAAACAGGCAGTCCTTGTTGGCCAATTTCAATGAATGTTTTTAATAAAAACAGTAATTTGAGTTGAGATATAAATGATGAATAATACATTCTACACACTAAATTGTAGAGTATGTAAAATACAGCACAGATAGTATGCAGATATGTAGAATATATTAATCTGGACACAGATAGGGCGTCTGGTTTGCTGTTTGCATACATTTAGTATGTACAATTTTCTTTCAACAAAAGGGTTTAGCAAAACTCTTCTGTCATATTTTCTCCTTTCTTACAATCTTTCCTGTCACTTTCCATTGCAAACTACATTAAACCAACTGTCATTGAGCATCTTTAATGCATTGCAGAAAACGTGCCCTTATTCAATAGTGTAGCCTTCTAAACGAGTTAAAAGAGAGAGTCATTTAAAATCTGCATTTCCACTTGAGAGACTTTGAATACGGGCTCAAGAAAAGCAGCAGAGAATTAAAGACAAAAGGCCGATAAGTGAATCATCACTCGGTTGTGCCATGAACCTCGAACATCATTCAAAACCATTATGTGCTCCAAATAAACATCTCTGTGAAATCTCCTCAATGCACTGTTATTGGATACGGTGGTGTAAACAAAACACAAGATACGAGAGAATAAAATGAGGCGAGGGAGAGAGACCCCAGTTGTAACAGTCAACAGAAACATGTTATTTCACCGCTACAATACAAGGAAACCCTCAAATAAGACCAATCACATGACATCATTTGAGGTTTCCACAACAAACCAGTGCTGCAATGTCTATGTTGTGGTATTTTTTCCCCCCATTTGAAGTCTGTGAGTGGTACACAACTGCACAACGAAGAGCGTAATACACACGCACACATCCTACGCACAAACACTGCCATGCATCCATGCACAAACACACTCGCACCTAAATTTTTAAGACTATCCTTCGGTTTTCTGCACCAAACAGCCCATCAAGTCCATTTCCTCCACTGTGGCATCCCCCCTCTCCTCCTCTCCCACAAATCCTCAGCTTTCCAACTAAAGGGAAAGAATGACGACATCCTCCCATTATAACCCTACTCCCCATTCCTCTTTCACCCCTTTTGCATCTCACTCCATTTCCTCCACTCTCCTCCTAATAAAACATCCATCTACGCTCTCTTTTTCGCATCGCTTCCCCATCTCCCTCTCTCTCGTGGTGCGGTTTTCACATCTCTTTGAAGGTAATTTATTCATTAATCTAATTCTTGTGAATCCATACTGAAATATCCATGCATGTTGACAGATAATATGCCTATATATAGACAAACTCCTCAGAGGATGTGCCTCAGCGGTATGTGAGCTCAAGTGGGAAGTACCTGCTTTGTAAATATGAAGTGCAGCCTATTATAACAGTGTGATGACATGTAAACTGTCATATCACCATATTATCATATCCATGGAAGAACATGGTGTGTCTAAATAGCATGTGTGGGTGTATGGAGATACTACAATATTAAATGAGACATGAAGATATTTTAATTCCCTGGTGCATGTAATGGGAATTAATCTTTGCCCCAGAAAGGAGAGCACAACATTTGATAGGTGGATAAGAAGGTGACGCTGTGCCAATACAAAACTTTTCTTAAAGTCTCTGTCGTTATCGGCTAAGCCTCTGAAATAAGTGCCCTTTGTTCATTTATTTGAAAAATCAATAGCTGATCTAATTAGTTAACCTAGGCTGCATTAATTAAATGTAACCTCCACAGTGGGGCTGGCTTCCCCTGAACAATCGTCAGCTTAGCCGACTTAATTCGGATATCAGTTGAGGATCAGGAGGTATTGTGTACTGAGAGACTCACAGAGAAGTCCTCTTTCAACCTAAAAGGCAATCCTTACTTTAAAACCGGTAATGGAAATACATAACTTCATCCCTTTTTATTATTATTATTATTATTATTATTATTATTATTAATAATAATAATGGAGCCTCTATTGCTTCACAGCTTCTCTATTTCTGAACTGAGGGACATTTACTTCGCTTTTCTTGGTGACTAACTTGGCCTACATTTTAAGCCTTTCACCATATCGCCCGCATTACGGACAGCAGAGTGCTGCCGATGAACTGGCCCGACTGTCTCGTCCGCCTATTGAGGCCAGCATGACACGATTCTGACTGGCATGCAACACACCCTGCTGTGTGTGCAGCGGGATGTGTGTAAATTAGTATTTATGTACATTTATTGGTGGAAAAAACTATTTTCGTGAAAACCGAGTAATGTAAATATGTCAACATAGTTTCATGTTTTAATGTGCGTGAGTTTGTGCGTGTGTGTGAGCCTAACCCACCCCATGCCTGTGCCTTCTCCGGGGTGTATTTGGGTGCCTGTGTTGAGCCATGCGTTAAGAACATTCCCACAGTAAATTATGGATGTGTATGTGTGCGCGTCTGCGTGCGTGTGATAGTAAATTATGAATGTACTGGGCTGCGGCAGGGGCAATGGGTCCAATACAAACACGTGGCTCACGGAGTGAATATACAAATGATGAAGTGGATAAAAGAGAAAGGTATACTATCTGTTATCTCCCCTCACTTTAAAAGTCAATTAAGATAAAATCTGTGTTACATGACACAAGATCATGAAGCAGTATGTGTGAATGGGGCTTATTATTTATTCAAGCATGCTGTGCTGCTTTTCATGTTTTACCTTAATTTAGAACTCAAAGAGGTTGTTTAAAAGAGGCCCATCTGTTTTATCATCAACTGAAGCCTGCATCCGTCCAAAAAGTGCTTGTGTCAGCATGTTAATTAGTGAAAAATTGGCAGCAGAAAGTAAAGTTTTTGTGTCATCATGAAGTGTGAGGAAAAGATACATCAGATCTGATACATCACCAATCTGTGGTGTCAAGCTAAGATTGGCACTGTGAGAAACTTAACAGCATCTAACGGCTTAAAGAAAGGCAGCACTGTTTCTTCACAAAATAATTTAGATCATTACAAGATCTGAAACATTTTGACCATCATTAGGGTAATGTCACAGGCTTATTATGAGTATCCTGCCCTTTCCAGTTTAGACTACAGTTTCTATTTTGTTCAGATTTTGGCCCGTGGGTCTGGATACTGACACTTTGTGGTCTGTGCTTTCATATCCAAATGAGCTTAATTTCAATGTGGTGTGAGCAGATATGAACCATATCTCTGTAAATACTCTGTGCTGTGGGTAATGTCACTGTGTCCACAAAGTTAGTGACCCATTCAGTGTCAGTGCAGTAGTATCCCGTCAAGGGGGTAGGCACTCGTGTAGAGTATGACATTGGTGTTACAGCGTTGAGGAAGACTCTATATGCAGGCAAATATACAAAGAATGAAAGGCGCAGCTGATAGAACCATAAACTAGTAGCGAGCAAAGCCATCCTGTGTGGACAATCACGACACCAAAGCATCTGAGAAGCAGTGGGTGGAAGTCATTTGGGTTCTATACTGTAGATGGTAAAGTAACTAAGCTGTTTGTTGACTTTGTACAAAGCAGCTGTGTTACTCTAACGGCCAATCCTCTCACGGAACAGATAGGATTCTATTATATTAAATGTATCGATCCTCACTGACTCCGTGAGCCGTCTCACGCCGACCTCCCACGTATTTTACGCTTCAAGTCTATTTTTGTTGCGTTTGTGAAGCGTTTCTGCACAGACAGCTGTTTAAATCACACAAACACCCCGCTGTGTATGTGTTTTGAACATATTAACCGTAGCTACAGTGATTGATCAGCTCCCTGTCTGCCTGCGAGTGTGTGTCAGAGAGCACCTGTTTCACTACAAGCAGATTTCCCGTCCTCGTTACAGTGGACGGTGAAAAAAAATCAATGAATGATACAAACATGTTGATGTCTTCTCATGGAGCTGACATGAAAACTATTTTGGCTCAGTAAATGTCAGCTGTCAGTCAGCCTGCTGAAGACAGCTTCTGCGTTTGCCGTCACATCAGCTCTGAAGGCAGACACCGGCAGAGACGGGGGTTTTTTTTGTGTGGATTATAGAACGCATATGCAGCACTCCAGTCTCGCTCATGTCTCGTTTCTAAAACGACAACAAATCTGCAGACTCGCCTGCTAGCTTTTCACTGAGGCAGCGGAGGCACCACAGGCAAGTGGAGCAATGTCAAGTGTACAAATTACAGAGGCCACGATACCGCAATACACAATGATTTTGAATAGCGGCCATGTCCGACGCAGAATTTACTACAACGGCCGTTCTTTATTATTCTATATAACAGCGATCGCACAACTTAAAACACTTAAAATCCAGGCCCACAGAAACCTTAAAAGCAACATAAAATATTCAGTTTCTAAGTCCAGAATTATTAACAAATTCATATAAATATTCTTACATTTTTAAACTTAACATACTCGAACGAAAGTTTGTTTTGAATTGAGACATGCACTGTCTGTGTAATGTGGATTGGCTTTATTGTGCACTGCACCATAGGTGGTTTCTTTTTCAAAACTGCCGTCAAGGTTGGCGGCTTAACCCCGAGACCACCAGGGCACCCATTGTCAATGAGGGTTGACTAAATACTAGAAAGACCTTTCAGTATAATGTAATAATGTTGAATCAACACCTCTCAGCATGGTGGACCTAATAGACTGGCAACTGAGTTTATATTTACAATACCTTGATGATCAAATACAACAAATACTGTATATTAATTATGCCTTAATATCATTGTCACTCTCAGCCCTTTTATATCGAGCTTTGGATAGTAATCTGACATTCTAATTTTCATGCAATGCTTATTGCTGAAACAATAATGTGAGCGGGGAATGGACAGGCGGTATTGGTCTCTGTTATCCATCTTGCATTAGGATGTACCTCTCCAGCACTTCCCTTTCTGCTGAGCTATCACGGTGCCTGCAGCAGAGAGCTAACTATAGTGGCAACATGTCAGGTCTGCTGAGACACACTCCAGCTCTCTCATTAAGCAAACATACACATGCACACACAATGGATGCACAAATGCATGCACATACAGACAGGCAGACAGACCCACAACCACACATGTATAGACAAACACCCGCACAAAGACAGCCCTACACAAACCCCCACTCCCACCCACCAGTGGTTAATTATCTAGCTTTGATTGCGGGCATGTTCGTCTCACATTGTTAATTAGAACTGTGAACACTTCATTAATTAAACCGAGCCAGTCCTCAAGGACCTGGGGAATTCCAGCACTAACATCCGTATGTGTGTGTCTCCTCACCAGTTTATATCGCTGCATGGGGATCCTACTGGTGTCAATGGGACTCCTCTTGGCTTCGTCGCTGAACCTCGCCTCTGGCAGTGCTACTGCACACATCACGTGGGCCCATCTACATACATACATGCACACACACACACACACACGTGCAAACAAACAAATGAATACATTATGTTGATTAAGACGCACAGACAATTCATTTGTCTGAGCTCTGGAGATCAGTATGCAGTTAATCACAGAACAAAAGCCTGTCTCACTTGTCGTTTTGGGTTTTCTTCAGAGCTCCACCTCTGAGGTTACAGAGACAGCATTCCTGAGAAAACATAAAGAGACAAGTGAGTAAGAGAGAAAGAAGATTTTTTTTTTTCCACTCACCAATATCCTTACACATGCTTACATCTGTTAAGATAGCATTGTCATTGCTGACTCCAAACTAGGTATAGGACAATATGAAAATTTCATGTCATGATTATACTGGCTTAAATAATTGCGATTCACGATATTGTCCCGATAATCTTCAAAATATGCTTAAAACTCTTAAAATGGCACTAAAACATCACTTTGCCTTACATTTTGGTACGAAACAAATGTTTGTATTGCATCACAGATAGGACACACATCTTTTTTTTTGTGAAAAACAAACAATAAGGTAATCATTAATCATAATAATAATCATGTGTCAACACCATATACAGAGGAACAGTTTGTTCATCAGCTTTAAAAAGCCAGGCTTTATTTAGAATGGCATCATATTTTTTGATATGAAATATGCCCATGCTTAATTAAGACCTTTATCTTTTGCAGTGAGTCTCTTATTGTTGGTTGCCCAGCAGTCTCTCTGGGTGCTGCTGGATTTTGGAATGACTAGAAAGATGCAGGCTCCCCCTTGTGGCAATTAAAAATAAATCAAGAAATCAACATACGTTCGCAGCTTTTTCAAGTCACTCATATGAGTATATTTTGAAGGACTAGATTTACAATTGGATCTTCTGAGGATTTGTCTTCATCAGGTCAAATATTCGATTAGGATCAAAACGTTGTCCTATCAGTGTGGTTTTCTAATGTCTCTGCACCTACAAGTAAAACACCATAAGTAAAAGTGACATCACACAAGGTGAAAAATCGTCTTACTGCTGTAAAGCTTCCTTCCGTACATCGATCACATGACCACTGCTCGCTGACATCATCTGCGGCAACGCCATAGCAACCTAAAGGAGAAAGAGATTGAGGGAAATATGGGGCAAAGATATAACTATGTCAAAAAACGTAAATCGTCACACTCACTCAAATACTGCTAAACCGCTTTACTCTAACCTAGTGGCATGGTTTCAACGAAACATTCACAGAAAACAGCAGACGTGACAGCAAATGGTAAGTCTATAATCGGTTACAAAGAACAGAATAAATGCAGCGTCCACATTGTTTCCACAGATTTTCAACAGAAAGGTGGTATTGTTTCATGCAGAAATGCACACTATTGCAGACTAAGTGGAAATGGAGAGCTCTATGGTGTGTGTGTGTGTGTGTGTGTGTGTGTAAGAAATGCAGACAACACAGGAGGAAGCAGTACATCTATGCATATAAATCTGTTTGCGTGTTCATCTATGCATCAAAGAGCGCTTTGTGCGACAACCAGACTTGCAATGGCGTGACAGTATGCTTTTTGTTTCAGACACTTGTGCAGCTAGCCCCTTTGTAACCCACATGACACGGCTGACAGACACTGCAAAACATACACACAAGTATGAAACAGCCACTTTGAGTAAATATTGTTGTTGGTGTGGCAGAGCAGCAGAAATGTTTAAGAAAAATATATATGAATGTTGGTGGCCTCCAACAGAAAACCATTTTGAGTTTAAAAGTAAGACAAATGTGATTCTTTTCAAAGCTGACAGCTGGTTAACATCCATTCGAAGAGGTTTCAGACACACACGCTGGGGGGAATTTTTATTTGTAAGAAACACTTAAAGTCTGTATATGTGTCCATGTCTCCGTTCTTTTCCCCCACTATCCATCACCAAACCTAACATAAAATCTAAGCTCACCTCTCCTTCCTTTCCAGAGTTCAAATAACAGCACGGGGGGAAAGCAACATCAGCTTGTACTTATTGTTGGTTCTCGAAACCAAACTTGTGGCTTTTTCATCAGTGTCAAATGACATACACTTCAGCTCCTACTCCCACCCTGCTGTACCTCAACACACTCACACAACGCAAGTAAATGCACGTGTAGTACTTAGTGTACAGCAGTACACACACACACACCCAGTACATACATAACACCTAGACCCTTCAGAGCAGGAAATGAGGTGGGATCAACACTAGTGGCAGGAAGGTATGAGGGACTGAAACTGACTGGGAGAAGCAATGTCATTTTAAAGCTGTGGATTCAGGACAGTGTGTGAGACTTTCAAAAAAAAGTGTGTGTGTGCGTGTGCATGTGCGTGTGCCTGGAGAAGACCGGCTGAAAACTTAAGATATGTACTGTGTATTGCATCTGTGTGTCCGGAGTGGAACAGAAAGGCTCTGGGGGTTTTTAAGAGTGTGTGTGAGGCCTTGTTGCACTGGCTTGGGGCTTTTGGACAGGAAACATGTGTGGTGAAGACAGAGGATTCACCCTCATTCGGCTGACGAGGGAAATAAAATACTCCAAACCACAGAGAGAGGGGGAGAGGGGGAAACGGAGAGGGGGTTGGAACATTGAGACGGAGTCAGCGCTCAAACCCACTGACCCTCTTACAATGACATCAGAAAAACAAGCACAACATACAGACATAAACAATGTGGCTTGGTGAGGTAGGAGGTAAATAGATGTCATTTACAACCTTCTCTCATACACGCACTCACATTTACACACTTCTTTTCCCGTGTGCATACGTACTTGCATGGACTTGCAGACAACAGCCCTGGCAGTCGAGCAGAGGGGAGGTGCCATCTTCCTGCAGCAGAGGGTTAGTGGGAGTTGGGGGGCAGTTCTGCTCCCGGAAAGAAAAGCAGATCTCTGGGACCAGGGGCTTGGTCCTTCTCAGACCTCTACAGGGACGAGTGGGGCCCTCCAGTGGAGATGAGGATTCTGAGGTGTCATTAGCTACGATAAGTGTATTGTCCTCTGCTTTGTCTTCAGCCTAAAAAAAAATTAAAAAGAATTTGGGTGATTTTCATGTTCTTCTTAGTATTACACAGGGAGGTGGGTAATAAAATATTTCCCCTCCTCCCTCATAATTAAAGTTGTCGTTCTGGATGGCATTTTAGCCAGTGGCAAATTACAGGAGCTGGTTCTGTAATAAGACAACGAAAACCATGTGCCGCTCATCACCAGCGGGCACAGTATTACTTTCAATACTTAAAAGTAATTATTTAGTCATTTTATTATTTACACAGAGTGTTGCAAACTACTTAAATGTTTCTTTTCGAGGCTATGCTTTCACAATAACAAAGGGCCGGGAATCCAAGTCCCAACATCACATATATATGGAACACTCTGCACATCAAATCAGCTTGGCTATAAAAAAATAAATAGCATAGCAAAAATTTTTTTTGTCACTATGCACTGAGCGAATGAAATTCAGTTAGTACAGTACAGTAACAGCTATGTTAGATATAATAGAGATGCAATTTTAAAAGTTCTCTGGACTGGACTTAAAGGGGACTTATTATGAAAAACTCACTTTTTCAGTGTTTGTGTACATACATTTTGGTATCCGGAGCACCTACCAACCCACAAACTGTGAAATAAGACAACGCAGTCAGTTTTTTGTGGGCGTCCTAGATCAGAAAACGTGATTCAACAAGCTATTGAGATTTGGCTTCCCTTCCTATGTCACATGCAGGCTCATTAGAATATACCACCACCCATCTGAGAATCTTGCCGAAAGGCGCATGATAGAACATGGGGATGATTGATTCGTTGGCGCACCCAAAGAACACGGACACCATCTTTATTTCTAGCGCCGTCTGATGTAACCCTTCAACATCACAGCTTCAGTATGTCATGCCCCATAGCTCCCATGTGCGCCTTCATTTAACAGCCTTGGAACTACCTTTGCAAGGGTGCGCCACATTTTTCTTGCATGCCAATCAGAGCACACGGGGCTTTTTCAAGGGGGGGCTTTAAGAGACAGGCACTAAAATGAAGCATTTCAGACAGAGTGAATGCAGGTATATTCAGATGGACAGTATGACAACAATTAAGTGTTTTTTTTTTAACATTAAAGCATGTAAACATGTTCTAGTAGAAACCCAAAATACAAGTATGAACCTGAAAATGAGCAGCTTCTGTGACATGTCGTGTGTACAAATGTGTATATACATATGTGTATGTATATATGTATGGGTATTGTATATGGATTATGTATGCATGTACATACATATATACTGTATATGTGTATATATGGGTTTTTTTGCTCTCTTATTTTATTATTTTTTCAATATGATTTTTATATTTCCTTTCTGTTCTTCTAGTTCTTTTTTGTTTTAGTATGGAATTATTATTGCAGATATTATCGTCACAAATTGTGAACTTGGAAGCAGCTAAGCTGCATATATGAAAATTATATCGAATAAAAAGAAAGTATAAAAAAGAAAAGATAAATGAGCATAATATGTCCCCTTTAGTTTGCTGAAAAACAGTAGGTACTTGTGTCTGTAAGTATTACTAGAGTGGAGGTAAAATTGAAAACAGGCCACCTCACCGGGAGAAATAAATCCTGTGGGGCTTAAGGAGCGAAAGCAATGAGTCCTACTGCATGTGATCTGCTAGTATTGATTCTTCCATCTTCCGCTCGGTGGCTAGGAGATACAATCATATCTTAAAGTGTGTTTGTGCTTGAGTCTGCGATAACGTATAGGCACTAATGAAACTGTAATGCATTTTTGAATCAAGCATCCACCAAATGACACTGGTTATATATTTTTGTTGAATGCCACTTTACCTGATAATAGGGCATGAAGAGTGTGCACACAGCACAGTATGGCTGCATGGTGGCTGCATGAGCGTTGTACTCCCTCTCTGCTGTGAAGCAACTCTTCCTGTTCTGCCACAGGTAGATGAGGGGCTTCGCCCACGCTTCCATTTCCTGCTCCTCCTCCTCTGCCAGGCTTGCTTCAGGGGGCTCTAAGTGGAGACAAAACAAGGCCTTATAACCACTTATCTATTCAACTGCTGATTTTTAAAAAAAATTTTTTTACTATGCCCCAGATGATGATTTATGCAATACCGAGTGCATATCTCTTGTCTGGTAGTTTGTTAATTAAGTTCTGAATCTGAAACAATCGTGTGCCCTGAATATCAAAAACACAAAACATAGCACACATCATTCTCACAATTGACTTCAACAGTATTAATAGACTTGCTGCTTAGTCAGATCTAATCCATCCACAGGGGTGACAATTCCCTTCAGTGACTTGAAAAACATTTTCAATGAATAGAAGCCTGTCTGTTTATAAAATTCCCCAAAATGATTAAGAGCTCTCATCATCATAAAATAGGCTTCTCACAGCCACGGTCATTTCAAACTCAGGGATAAACAACTAAAATGACTGCTGAATTATTCATCTTTTTTTCACAACCATGGAGATAATGAATGTGACTGTGTGTGTATATGTGCATTAGTAGCTGTTAATTGAGGGCCCGCCCCTCCCACCCTGTTAAAACCATGAAAATAAATAGAGTATCTATCACCAGGTCATTTTACTGTGGTAGGCCTGAGAGTTAAATCTGTTTGGTTTATGTGTGCATTGACGTCAGACGAATCATTTGGGGGGGACATAAAATGTGAAAAATGAGGACGGGAAGACGGAACCGCAGAGTGGAATGGTTATAAAAAGCTACACTGTGGGAGAACATAACTGTTACCTGACATTACTTCCTATTTAAAAGTTTGTTATATTAAGACAACAAAGGAAATTCTATTCCTCCTGGGATTATTTTCTTGCTAGCTAAACTACTTTTAATCAAAGAAAATGTCATGGTTTTTAAGTATGCTGAAAATTGGTTTACAAACCAAAAAAAAAAAAGTTATGACAACTGTATTCCGGTTCACTGCAATGCAACCAGCAGAAGTCAAAGGATCATGGTTTCTGGCCTGGTGCCACCCGCTGTGCAGCACCAACCACAACAGGAAATGTCCCTGGGTTTTTATTGAAATGAGCGTGGCTCCTGGCTTACAGCATGTGCATGTGTCACTGTCTGAATGTCTTTTAAAGGCTAAACCTTCACGATACCTTTCAATGAACTGTGTGCTGTGTGCTGTGTGTGTGCTGTGTGTGTGCTGTGTGTGTGCTGTGTGTGTGCTGTGTGTGTGTGCCCACCATCATCGCTGGCAGCCTGTTGCTTGACAGCAGTGGGTACAGCCCTCGCAGTAGGCTTCCTGAGTGGGTGACGCCAGCTCTTAGTGGTCCTCTTCACTGACAGGGCAGGATACTGGCATGAACAGGTATCATTGAAAGACATTAGGAGCGCAAATAATCTGTATTTGTATAAAACTTGAGCAAAAGACTGAATGTGTACACTGTTCGTACAGCTTTTTAAGAGGAGAATTCAAGCACTTTTCAAGCACCGTCAAGGTACTTAAACCAAAAATTCCCAGACTCTCCAAGCCTTTATCATCACATCAATATTGTTACTACAAATGAAATTGCAAAAATAAATTTGACAGAATTCAAGGAGACAACAAACAAATGATTAAAATATAATATATGTTGTTGACGTGAGTGATTGTGTAGATGAAACACCAGATTATGTTGAAAATCAAGCATTTTCAAGGAGTATAATGAATACATCAGCAGTTGTTGTTGTTATGTGTTATCATTTCATTTTGCTAATTTAATAATCTGCCTCAGAAGAACGAGAACTGCAGGTATCACCGCAGACAGGCTCAGCTGGCAGCGGGGAGACAGAGGGGGAAAACAGCGTTTAGAGCCAGTAGATTTTCACATCTTACTCAGTGAATTAAGGATTGGTGATTGTTGGAACAGTGGAAATACTAACAAAGATGGTTTTGGTGAGTTTTATTTGAGTTTGAATGACGTGTGTTTTACGATGAGTTAACAAGGCAATTAAGCTGACTGTTCTGTGAAAGAGAGAAACGTGAATTCAGGAGATGTACGGTTGTATGTTTCTGTTTATAAATGGAAAATAAGTCATCTATCTATAATAATGTATCCTTCCTTGACAGTTTGTGAGTTTATTTTGTTTATTAGAGCTTGGAACCTAGCGAACTCAGCTCAAATGCATCTCCCAGCTGACAGAGGAGCCGAGGTGAGCGCCGCAGCAGAAAACACAGCTGGGCGATTATATCGACAATCGGCAATTGCTGGGCTGACGGTGGCCGGTTGGAAATTTTTAACATATCGCCCAACCCTATTCCTAACCTTGATAACACCTCAAATTCAGCATTTTTGAAAACTTTCAAGACTTTGCACAAACCCTGTGTGCATGGCTGTGTGTGTGTAAAAGAGCACTCACGGCACAAACCTCCCCAGGTTCCAGGCCTGATTCATCACACTCGCAGTTGCTTGTATCATTTTCCTCCTCCTCCTCCTCCTCCTCCTCCTCCTGCACTTCTTCTTCTTCTTCCTCCTCATCAGATGAGTCACTACTGCTCTCTCCCTTGACACTACTTTGCTGCTCCGCTTCTTCGCCATCAGATCCCCCTTCTTCCATATCAGACACCCCATCCTGTTCTCCTCCTCCCATCCCAAGAGGTGAAACGGCAGCATCTGAATGTAGACTCTCCTCTGCCTCCCTTTGTCTCCCCAGCTCCCTGCACATGGAAAGGGCTTCAGACCCATCTGCTTCCCCTCTGTGGAGCTCATAATCTCCACAGAGCCCCAGAGGCTCGACAGCACCGACCGAAACCAGCGAGGTGGGCTCGAGCTGGGCCCAGGTGAGAGGCCCGCATTCCTCTTCCTGGTTCTCTGACTCACGGAGGTCTTGTTCTGCGTCCTCCAGGTCTGTGACCTCTTTGCACTGAGGTTCAGTCCACATGGTGTACGGTAGGGGGTCGTGGGTGAAGTCAGAAGGGAGTTCTGGGTGCAGGTTCTGTATTAGTACCGCAGGACCCTGGGTAGTGAAGTTTTTCCAGATGCTGCTGGAGAAAGGTTTGGGCTCCATGTACGGGTTCTCGGAAGTGCAATGCGAAGGGGAGTATGTAGTGTGGTGGTGGAGTTGTAATGCTGAGTGACTGTCACTTTGAGTGCATAATGGAGGGGGATTATTGTTCGAGGGACCAGTCAAAAGAGAGCCACAACTGCTCAGACTGAATGCACTGTCCCTTTGAGCTGGGTCCTTTGAGTTATCTTTACTTGTTAACTCTGCGAAGCTGTACTGCTGCTCCGTTTGTAGCGCAGTGCTCTGAACTAGCTGGCGAGGGGAAGCTGCAGTCTGTCCAGTAGTAACATTTTCCAGCGTTGTATGGTCCTTTTCTGCAGCAATTGCTGGCATTATTAGCATTTCATGGACACCACCAGATGTTATTTTGTGCATAGCACTGGTAGTTAAATGAGCCGTGTTTCCTTCGAAACCAGACACTGCTGCTGGCCCTTTGCAATTATATGGAGAATCTAAATGCCACTTGTTGGCGTGTTCTACAGAAAGAGGTTCTTTTGACATCACTGATTCAGTTTCTCTCTCTTCCTGTTTGACTCCATGCAAGGACGGTGAGCCCGTTGGCGTCTCCCGCTGAAGCACGGGTGCAACCTGGTGACTGCGCGATCGAGCTTTTGGAACGGCGGTTAGCCCGTCGTCAGCCGGGGTGAGGGAGGGCATCTCTTGGATCAGTACGGGTGGCAAAGGGCAGATTCCAACCTTATGTGCTGGCTCCGGAGTGAGTTGTGGCATATCCACTGCATTCCTCTGTAGCAGAGGAGGGAAAAGATTTTCCTCAGTGCAGTTTTTTTCCAAACTGCAATTGAGTCCTGAAGGGGAGAAGGAGCCACATAATGTGTAACTATCCCCCTCTACTGGCTCAGTTTTGAGATCATAAAGTGCTTCTGTAGTGGAGTGTGGATTGATATATTTTGTATCAACAACTGTGTCCATTTTCTCTGCTTTAGCAGTGTTGTTAGTGTAATTCTCAGTACCCGTGTCCATGCTACTGTCAGTGTTTGGTGTTCGGCTTAAAGTGTCTTCTCTACGTGAGGAACTAGATGTCTGCGCTTTAGAGTCAGGGGGACATAAGCTCATCTCCGCCTCGGCAGAAGTGCTTGTTGTGTGGGAAGATGAGCAGAGTGTGTTGGCCTCCAGGGCAGAGACCCTGATCGAGCAGTCCTGAGAAGTTGAGAGGTCTTGTGGTTCAGGAGAGCAACACCTTGGCTCATTAATTCCCAGATGCATCAGCGTAGCCTCAGGCCTTTGCCTGTGTCCTTCAGGAGTCCTGCTCGTGACCCCTGACCCTGAGAGGTGCTGAGGGTCAATATGAGTGAGGGTCTCTGCCTTTAGGTCATTCTTCTCTGGTGAAGCAGGGGAGGGAATGGGGCTGCAGTGAGAGTTATGGGATGGCTCCTTATTCGAAAATCCCAAACTATTACTCTCTACACGATTTACCTTGACCACACACATCTGTCTGCAAGGACCTGTTGGGGAGAGAAGGAAGGATAAAATGTAGCATCAAGTAAACAAGGACTGTCAAAATATTTTCATAGATCTCAGCTGAGAGAAATTTCCAAAACATAAAAATATAGGCATGCAGACAAACAATCAATCATGCATGCTCCAGTGAACACGTAATGCATGCGGACCGTTCACGGAGGAGATGTTGCAACACTACGCTTCCACTATAATCAATGAAACTGGCTACACCAGGCGTAAGAGCAGCGCACAAGTGGTGTTTTATGCACCACGGAAATCCGCTCCACAAGCGTAAAAAAAAAGCCAGTCTTCTATTTATATTTTCATGTGAGGTGTGTGTGGCTGTTTTAAACAGAACTAGGTCACTGAGTGTCTATGTTTCTTTTAAATTAAACTATAGAAATGACTTAATGACCGCCACTGAGCATATTGGTAGTTTGGTTTTGAGAGTTTCTATTATTATATATTTAACTTACCTATATTACACAAACTCTGTGAAAAAGTTTCACAGCGCTGTGCTGGGTGTACAAACTGAAGAAACAAATCCAAAATGAAAGCTCATCGTTTATTCACTACACTGTATATGTGCTACAGTAAAAAGATTCTGCAGCACATCCGCTCTGCAAACGGTCCGCATATGTTGCGCGTTCAATGTAGCTAAATCGTGACACTCACTACGGTCTCTTACCAGAAAGCTGAACAGAGTTCTGATTCTGCTTGTGCTTTGACTCTGCTTCATTTTTCATCTCATTCTCCTCCTTGTCCTCGCAGCTCGTCCCTGCCACAGACCTTCGCACCTTGGACCCAGGCGGACCGCCCAGGCCTTTCCTCTTACTGCTGGTCAATGCTGAGCTGTCATCCAGGCCGATCGGCTCCTTAGTGGTTCTGAGGCGCTTGGAGCGCATACGAGAGTGGGTGCCGCTGTAAGAAGGGAGAGAGAGATCAAAGAAGATTGAAACTCAAAACCCGAGTCTCTTTCACACAGATTCCACAATACTGCCATAACGAAGATCCGCCATTACGCCAGCTTTGCTTCTTTTTTACACTGAACCAAACAATGGTGGCATAATGCCGCCCCAGTGTGTGATTTTAAATAGCATGCCGGCATTCCACGAGCAAAAGAGGCGTGACCTGTAACACAACGGCATCTGTGTCTCGTGTGTGTGAGCCAATCACTGCCCAGTCACTCCGAATCACTCCCAATCAGAGTGAGTCTCCGGTGCATTACCGCCCCCTTCTGGACAGGCGTGTGGCCAAGTTGCCACGCTGATCGAGACCGGCTAATAGAGACGCGTTTCACATCTTTCGGCATCGGTCCCGTCCACAAGATTCTGCTCAACAGCAAGCAAAACTTTTGGATTTGCAAACAAAACTTTTGGATTTGCATTTTAATCACATATTTATTTTACTTGCAATAAAACATTTTTATATTGCAATGTCGATAGCTTTGCTCTCAAATCTATTTGTAGATTTGATTGCAAACCTATTCTGTTTGATTGCATAATAAAGAAACAAAAAAAACTCCATAATAATCAACCACCCGAACCCGACGTGACCTGCAAACTGTGCGAGTGAAAGAGGCTCCTGCTTAACATTTAAAATCAGTGAAAGCAAATGTGGTATTTTGGCTTTTACAGCTGCTAAATATTTCTGGCCACTAGGTCACTAGCAAATTTTAATTTGATCTTTATTAACATCGACTGTGTATTATATTAAAAATATTATATCATAAATATACAATCGGCACCACTCCTACTCCAGATCAAATCTCCACGAGCACCATTAGCTGCAGTAGACTACTCTCTTTAACATGCCACAGAAAACAGAAGAAACATTGTCTGAGTATGAATACAGTACCCTTTATTAGCCGGTTTGTTCTTGCGCCGCCTCTGCAACCAGCTCTGCAGCTCCGGTGTTGTACTGGGAGTGGCAAGTATGTGATCAAGAGGTGCAGAATCTTTGCCCACCATCCAGTTAGTGTACCGGTCAGGTTGAAAACGCTTCACAAAGGGCTCCATGGATATTTTTACCATGTCCTTGCTACATGAGCACTAGAGGAAAGACAGAGGAAGAGGACAAATATAGTATCTGCTTTAGAAAAGCATAAAGAGGGCTTGTGGTGGTCCCTTTTTAGACTAAATTAAAATCCCATATACTGTATGACCTTGACTTTTTACCATGAAATGAACTGTATTCAAATCTGAGACACTTATTTTTTAGATTTTCCAAAGACATGAAGCTGAATAGTTACCTGCGTGGCTACTTTGCCGTAGTCTATCCACCGCAGAGTGGCAAAGTTGGTGGACTCCGCACAGTTGAAGCCATGATTGAAGCCAGCATGGTAGCCATACGGGAAGGTGATCATGAACTCTCCAGCTTCCTGAGTAATCTGGCAATTTATGATAGGGAGGGAGAAAGACACAGGGTTGGTTTATGAGAAGAGATGAGTGACAAAACACTTAACTGTACTTAGCAAACATTAGCAAGTAAAAGAAAATAAATAAAATAATTCAAAAAAAGCCACTGCAGATTCAATGAGCACTGCTAATTTTACTGGCAAGAAAAGCCGTTTTTTTCCAGAAAGCTGAAAAATAAAGAGTATAAACAGCAAGAAGAGGAGGACTGAGAGTAATTTTTCAAAGGGGCTGAGAGCCTACCTTATCAAAGGGAATGCCATACTTCTTCAGTATGGAAGGGGAGATTAGAGTCATCTTGTGACGAAGAAAAGCCTCACAACCCTTGAAGCTGTTGGGAAAGAAACCTGACAAAAATGCACATACATACACACACACACACACACACACACACACCATTAACAGAGTGTAAGCCAGCCAGAACAAAGTAAAACACACATGAATAAAAAGCCTGACTAAAAAGCTATGTGAGTGGTGGATTTTCTGGTTGTAACATTTTCAACCTTTACAGACTTCAGCGATATTTTTATTTCATTAGGGCTGCAACTAATGATTATTAGAATAAATGATACTGATATAATAATGACAAATATCCAGAGCAAAAAGGTATGCCTTCAAAGAAAATTATACTGCTTGAAACACAAATGCAGCAGATTTTCTTCTAAGATTCATTTGAGAATATATAACCAGGAAAAGTTTTATTTTTTATCTGATAAATGACTTATAGTCAACAAGTAGGTTTAATGAAGCTTTGTTGCAGATTACTGCCTCATCGTTTCACGTTTGTTAACTGGATGTCGGCACATAATTGTGATAATTGTGGTTAAGTTCTCACCGTTTTTGATTTTCATTTATCCAGTGAAGTAATCAGCATTGCAATCTTAGACCTTATAGCCTCATTTTACAGTACACTTGAACACTTATTTACTTGTAAATGTAATCATATGCATTACAGTTTATTTAGTCTACCAATGCCTTAGGCTGCGTTCAGACCAAATCCAGCATTGCAATTAGCGCAGGGTTGCGCATTTATCACTTAAATGGCCCATTTGTGTAAAGCAAACTTTATATTTCACAAGTATTGTTTTCCATTTTTCTGATCTCAACATTTCCAACTGCACTTGAAGGCACCTTCATTTCACAGCAGCTAGACATGAAAAGACAGAGGGATTGTGCTTTGTGCTGGATCTTGTTGCAGGAAATAGTCAGCTGTTACACAAACTCCTGGGCAGTTGGGGGTAAGTACTTGTGTTTCATTTTTTACCCTCATATATATATTTTTTTTTTTAAACTTTCCTGGACTAAGTTGCGTCCCATTACTATAATGTTCTCTCACTGTCTCAAAATGAACTGACAAAGTCTGATTGCCGGTTATATAATTGGTCACTGCAGTGTGACACCAGGTTGTGTTTCTCCAAAAGTTGAATCTGTTTTAACTTTTCACCGCAGGCTGCTGTGTTTTTTTTTTCCCGGCACCCCCTGCAGCCCCCACCACCACAGCCTAAACACACTACCCACATTCAAATGAATGGAAGGACTGGCGTTTTCACTGCAGCAGCTGATTTGGTCTGAACGCAGCCTTACAGTATGGATTTTCCTAAAGTGGTTTATCAATACATTAAGCATCTTTGTCCATTTACATCTCTACTAGCAGCAGTTTTTGCACGTTTATAGCCAGAGCTCATCAGCATGCTGCATCTTTAGCTTGCCCTCTCATTGCTCAGATTAATTTATGTGCTGTACTTTGTTGTTTAATGCAGACCTGCTTCTGTATGCTGCGATTGTTATTTAATAATTATTTAATTATCTCTCCCGCCTCCATTTATATGGAGAGTACAAAGAGAATATAAATTATTCTTTTACCTGTAGCCAGACGCTCCAGTCTCTTCCCGTGCTCGGGGGGGATGGCATACCTGTTAAGAGACGACACACAGATACGGAGCAGACTGAATTATTTTTGACTGTGTATGTGAAATTCTGAACATGTATGTTGTTCATTATGCCTACACTGTGTAGCATACACTGACAGTTGACACTGACAAGTTTTCAAGCGAAGTCTTTACAATTTCAAGACTGCCATCAAGTGGATATATGAATAATTGCAAGAAGGCTGACGGACCTTTTCCAGCGCTGCATCAATAATAAACAAATCAAAATTCTAACACACAGAAATGTTGTTATCCCTCATCATAAATGTATATTCACATTTACTGTAGAAACCCTCTAATAACCTCATTTTCTTCTAGTATTTTTATTTGATCTTTGTCTCTGTAGCACTGTATTTCAAAAATATGGAGCCTATTTCCATCTTGGATTGCTGTCGAGTTAAGCATTTATCATATTTTGACCTTATTCTGCATTTTCTGCCACACTGCTGCTGACGCAATCTGAATTTAGATTATTCCCAAAGTTCCCGGTGCGAAACCGAGGGAGCGTGACAGAATTCCCTCAAGGTTTGACTAGGCATTCCATTTGAGTAGCACCATCCGCCCTCAGGTCTGTGGAATTTCTATCATCATATCACCTGTCAGCTTAACGGGAGCAGTGAGAGACAGGATGAGAGGGAGAGGCAACCTCAGGTGGAGGTGGCACGGGGAGTTGGAGGGGGTAGGGGATTGAGAAGAGGTGAGAGAGGTGCATCTTTAAGCTGCTCCCCTCCAGGGATGAGATGTCAAAATAGCAGCAAGATGAAAGAGTGTACGCCTGTGTGTGTGCATGTGTGTGCGTGTGCGTATGTGCACTAGGTGATAAGGGTATGCATGTGTGTGGGTACTTGGATCATCAGGCTGCTCTTTGTGTGTGTGTATGTGTGCGTGTGTGTGTGTGTGTCACTGTCTGGCTGTGACACTGATCCCTGTGGGGTTGCAGGGCTCACTGCTCTAATGAGCAGAACTCCCTCCAGGGCACGAGGGAGAGAGAAATGAAGCGAGCCAAGCTGACAAAGAAATAAAAAGCAAACTCCATTTTGAACTACCTGCATTCTTCACCTTTTCTTTCACTTTATTATTTTAACCTGAACCTCCTGAAAAACCCAGCTCCTCTTCTATTAAAGAATGCAAGCGCTTTAACAATTTTTATTCTGTGACTGACAAACCAGGTCAATACAGTATTTTCTATGAAATTCAAACAAGATAGTTTGGCACTATGTCAATGTTGTACCTGTACCTCATCTGGACATTTAATTTAAACCTCATCTTCACTGTTCTTATCATGCCTCGCTAACTTAACACAAAATTCCCTTTTCTAAGTTCTAAGTTCCCCCTTTTTTAGATAAAAATGTTTTCATGCGCACTGCACCCACATAACCACACTCTTAGACACGTCCTTTGCTTGCAAACGTCTATAAAAAGGTATTTTGAAATATTGCCTGTAATTAATACAGAACTGCAAATACAGTGTGTCAATTTTTATGGCTTGTCATATTTTCTTGTCATTGTTTTGGTAGTTGTGACGTTTGGTGTAGATCCATCGTCTTCCTTACGTTTACTTGGCAGTTCTGTCACAAATTTATCCATTCTTTGCAGGCAGTGCAGCAGAACCATGCATCATTTATATTTAGCCTCGTCGCACCCCCCGTTATCACTCCGGGCCCGCCCTAGGGGTCCCGTCCCCCAGTTTGGGAACCACTGCACTATCCATTGGTGATAGTCCCAGTCTATAATGTAAATTACAACAGAATGTATTTTCCTTTTTTCTAGGGCAGCACATTGCTTAGCTTCTGTGTCAGAACTCCTGTCTGCTTCTCCAAACTGGGGGCGTGCCGACCGCCATCTACTGTAGGTAATACACTGACGACGGATAAGTACCTCATACAACCCCATTTCCAAACATCCAAACTATCTCTTTATGGTATAACATTTTGTCTTACTCCACTGCACAGACAAGAATGATAGCTTCCAAGAAATCAAACCATATGCTTACGCCCTTGGAGAATAACACAACTCCACCCATACACACTCCCTCCCTTGATGTCCCTACTGCTGCATATGTTGTAGCCTTTCTATTCTCACTATTTGGACTCTCCAGTATCGTCACTTATTGCAGGCAACCACCTCATCAGTGTGCAAACAAGGAGTCAGGGAACAAAACCCTAGAGCCATATGCAACAGAATGGCCGAGTTAATCGAATGATAGCTATGACATTATATGCATTTCACCATTTAAATCCACTATAATCATGGAAAAGATCTGAATGGAGGGTGTTAGTGATGGATTTTGCAGTCCTGATGCAAATATGGCAGAGCTCAACATTAAGGCTTGTCCAGGACAAGTGGATTCTTTGTGGGGCAAGTGGAAGAGAAATTTACTTGCCCCAATGGACAAGTTAAAAGTCATAAACAAAAAAATGTGTTTCTGACTGACTGCAGTAAAACTGCTTGGATTTTGATGCTTGTCTATTTGCAGTGTAGACCTGTATTTCAACAATTTCTTACATTTAAAGTAAAGTAAAAAGAAAAAAAAACAACAACATTTTATTGCACATTATATTACATCAAATTATAATAAAAATTTAAGTTTTTCTACTGCGCATTTTTTTTTTCTTTAAAAGGGAGCTCCAAAGCAAATATCATCAAATAATCACCTTTGACTTAAAAACATTTCCTTAATATGTTAGCTGGAATTTGCAATAGATTCCTGTTCGAGATGACCCAGACTTTGTCCATGTCAAATTTCATGTGATTTTATGGAACCATTTTTAAAAGAAATTTAAAAAGGAAAGTCAACTTTTATTACAGATCAAAGATGATTATTTGATATTTTAACTTTGGAGCTCCCTTTAAAAAAAAGTACAGTACAGAAGAATAACTTCAAATTGTATTAACTAATTCAATTTATTACCTTAACTAAAATTTGTAATTTCACCCAGACAAGTGACCTTTGTCTGGACCAGTGAAAGGTAAATTTACTTGTCCAAAGGACAAATGCCTCAAAAAGTTAATGCTGAGCCCTGTATGGACATGCATAATGAAAAGTACATGAATCTCCATCTGCGTATCTTTTCCACATATACCCTACATTTCTTTGACATGTCATTCCCTCAACATGTCGCACCAAACAACTGACAGGATCAGAAATAAGTCACAGTCCTTATAAGAGTAGTGACACCATAGAATTTAAATCCTTAAATGGGAAACTTTTCCATAAATATGCACCACATATAGAAATGCTGAGGTGGCTAATATTAGGCTAAATACTCTAGTATCCCTCTAGCTGCTCGCACACTGCCTTTACTATACAACCAAGGTTTTTATCTGATTTAATTTGACTTAGTCTGGCTGGGTACATAAGCAGTGTCAGCATAAAGCCTGATACTTCCGCCGGGAGGAGACCCCCGGCCGGAGGAAGACCCTCCTTCCTTCCGTGTGGTTCTCAAAGTCCCTTCTCTGCAGCCAGGGCGA